>VYZQ01036402.1:6789-21449 GCA_013400655.1 Mystacornis crossleyi
TCTGTGTCTCACAGCTGTGCTGCTCCCATCCACAGGACACGTAGAATACAAATTTCTCATTAGGAAAATTTGGGTGTGCCCTGAGGCACTTGTAGACTGACTGAATATGGCTTTTCCTGTACACACCAAACATATGCAGAAAGAGTCTGATGAGATATTTAGGATCTGGAAAGCATTTATCCTTGAAGTCTGCTTCATTTCAAAGCAATCATCTGCTTCTACATTTGCACAAAAGATAAAATAAAATAACTCACAATTACTTGTGAGTTGGGTCAGATATAACTGACCAGAAATTTTTTTTCCAGAAATTTTTTTCCAGAATATTTTGCAGAAATTTCTGTATATAGATCCAGTAATCTGGACCTCCCAGAAATCCAGCACTCTTCCCATTAATTCCACACAGGTTTACGTATGTCATCTACATACCCCTCTGCCTTTCTCATCCTACATGTCCTGAAGTCTTGCCTCTCCCTTTGCTCACAATCCCATCCTCTCAGCCTGTACCCCTGATTTCCCTCAAATATTTAAATTAACACCCTGAATGCACACACAGAGTGGTTCCTCCCAACCCATACTTCATCTGAAATTTGTAGTTTGCTACTTCTGCTTCAGAAACACAGAATGTGACCAATGGCTCAACTCTAATTTCCTCTAATTCTTCAATTTCTCCTCTCCATTCTGCAGTCTAGAGTAGTTGAGAATGGATGTAAAGAGGAGGCTGAGTCTCTATTTTTTAATTAGAGAACACATGCAAAGCTTGAAAAATTTTATCAGTTATGATGGAATTTGAAGAAAATCTGTGGCATAATAGGTATAGACATCTTCTGTTCAGTGGGATGTCCTGATGAAGTATCACAAGAGATCTGTGATGATCCTGTGATTAAACAACAGATTTCTTCAATAGAAAAACATTGATAAGAATGTTAAAAGTAAGGCAGAAGAGAAACACATCATAAACACAATTAATGCATTCAGATGATTTTTAGATCCTCTTTCTGCAACACTTCTATAGGAAATTATAATAATAGTAAATAAGTCTGATTCTGTTGCCTAAATGTAGAAATCCACAGGCACAGAGGCATTCCAGAATATCTCAGTCCTCCACGGAGGGTTGGAAGATACAGTACAGGAATCAGTGTTACTATTGCTAAGCTCTACACTGTGGAACCACTAAAATGCTGCTCCACATGGAAGCACACCTAGAGACACTTAGGAGACAAAGCAGAGTTCTTCCTCCCTCACAAGGTCGAGATTAACATTTTGGTATTTAAAATTGCAATATTTCCTACACAAGATGTAGGATTTAGTTACACTCAAATAAAACAGGAATACATTTTCTTTCTATTTAGGAACCTGAAGTTCTCAGTGCTCTGTCAAGTAGCAGAGCAGAGCAGCAAAAGCTGATTGTTGACAGACATAATGCCCTCAGGAGAGGAGTAAAACCAGCTGCCAGCAACATGATGAAGATGGTAAGTTGTGTGCTCTAAATCTATTTTTAATGAGTAGTGGGTTCTATGAGAGATACAGGACTGTATGCAGGGTCACACTATTTTGTTTAGCCACAAATTCCACATCCAGACCTTTCCTAAGGACTGTGCACAGCCAACACCAAGAGAAACATAAGGCTGGGCAGGTGGAGGAAAAAGTTTGGAAAATTTTGTGGTGGATGAACAATATCTCTTTCTTTTGAAGGAAAATTAAAAAGAGAAGAAAGATACACATCATTATTAATTTCTTTCAGATACATCTTCATCAGGCTTCACAGTTTCTGATTACTGGGTGCACAGTAACTTTGCTCCTACCTACATCTCCCCTCAAAAAATGGGATGAAGAGGATTTTGCTTTTGACATTTTTCTTATTTTAAATATAATTTTTAAATGTTGTTCTTTTATGAGGGGTTTTTTGTAGGTATGTGACAGATATTTCCTTTTTTCGTTAAGGAATGGTGTCCTCCAGCTGCAGAGAATGCCCAAAACTGGGCCAATCAATGTACTTTAAGGCACAGTCCTCCTAATTTGAGGAGAACCAGTAAGTGAAGCATGAGTGGAACTGAACATCACACATGTTATTTGATGTGACCAGTTTGGGGTTTTGCTTGTTGGGAGGAAATGAGATGTGATTTATATTCCATTTTGATTTTTTGGTCATGGGACAAAGGGAAATTTCTAAGTAGAAATCTGCCCAGTGAGTGAGAAAAGTCCTTTCTCATCAAAAATTTCATCAGTATACATGGGTATATTCCATTTTCTACAGCAGATGAAAAAACAGATAGTAGTGATAAAGCATATTCTCCTAAAATATCCATCAGAAAGAAGAGAATTAGACCCACTTAAGGGCAGAGACCAGTTTGCATGTGCTGGTTCGAAATGTCTGGGAAGAAAGGAGCAAAGGGCAAAGGTCTAAACCTGGCTGGTGGTGCTAAGCATAGTTTCTCAGACCAGACTTTTAAATTCCCTGGAAAATTGCAAGCTAGAACTGTCTTTGAGGTCCAGATTAACACTTCACTGGATATTGAAGTTACAGCTGTACCATGTTAAAAGCCTGGTGTGTTGCTGACTTACTTCTAACCACACCATATCTAAGATGTGGACAGTCCTGTCCATATTTTTTCCTAAAATCCAGATCCTCTGTTTTTTGCACGGGTGATCCCATTTAAAGACTAATGCAATGGTGTTGGACCTGAATACAAACATTAGGTGAAGGCAGTGTAGACACTTTCTTGTGTACCAGGAGTAAAATTTGGATTACTGGCATTTTCCCAAGATAACTGGGTTATGACCTAAGTAATGACTAGGTTGGCAACTTCCAAATAGCAAAATTACAGTGATGAACCCATGGTGCACGTGTGCAGGTGTTCCTACAGTCATGCAGAAGATCTGCCAACAACCAGCCACCAGCCAAACAGGCCATGTCACAAACTGGTCAAGTGACAGCTTCAGTATTTACAAAGGGTGATGTCATTTAACTGGAAAAAAACAGCACCTTGCTGCCCCAATTAGGAGGGGAATGTCTATGGAAATGATCCCAACATTTGCTGGTTTGTTTTGGGTTTTTATTTTTTTCTCATGTGTGTATTCTTTATTCATTTCTCAGCATATTCTTTTCTTTCTCACCCCTCTCTTTTCAGATGTACTATGTGGAGAAAATCTCTTCATGTCCTCTGCCCCGTTGTCATGGTCAGATGTTCTTCAGTCCTGGTACAATGAGGAGAAAAATTTCAAATATGGAACTGGAGCAAAAACAAAAGGGGCTGTGATTGGCCATTACACTCAGGTAGATGCATATTTTTACATATATTTATATTTCAGGCTGAACAAATAAATGTTAGCTAAGCAAGTTTTACCCTCTTTTCTTTAAAGGAAATAAATACAATGGAGACATGAGAGTTATTCTGACAAAACAAGACGAAAACTTTCAAAGTAATAGAATTAGAATGAAAATAATAGGCAAAGTAACAAAATTAAAATGAAAATAATAGGCTAAGTGTCTTTAGGAGTAAAGATACTGGTATTTCAAGACTTCAGGAAGAAACAACTTACTAGTTTAACATCCGAAAATTGCCCAGGTGCTGGAAAAACAGGGTTATTAAAGTATTGGCAAGGAAATATAAATAGGTTTGTTGCAGTCTACAAAGTTCTTTTGACTCAGAGGAGCTAGACAATGGTTTATCCTAAACTTCTGTGGTACCTGCACAAAACACAGGATAAAAAATATTACATCATCATTCCTACATCAACAGTTTCCATTGAAGGAAGACATAAATACAAAATCAAAGGGTTTTTTATACATGTGTTTTAAATTATCATTGTTATACCCCCAATATCCTTTGGTTGAATAGGGGTGAAAGCAGGTTTCCAGTAAAATGCAGCTCATATTTTACTATAAAGGGTAAATAAAGTGACAATGCCATTGCAAACATTTCTGTGATGCATATCGTATTTAAATGATTTTCAAATGTATAGTTTTCATACTCCCATGATTTTTATTCTTATACCTATAGATGGTTTGGTACAATTCTCAAAAAATTGGATGCGGTTTAGCCTTCTGCAGCAACACTACGTACAGTTACTTTTATGTCTGCCAGTACTGCCCCGCGTACGTATTGATTCTGATTTTGGTACTTATTACATTATTAAAATTAGTCAGGAGTTGGTGAAATTGGTAACAGGGCACATCACCAATAGCTGAGGAACAGGTTTGAAGACCATATTAGGAATAGGAAAAGACAGAAACATACTCATCAAAAGAGTTGTCAAACAAGAAAAAGCATAAAATACATAAAAAGGACACTGATGTTCAGTTTAAATATCCCTTGCCTAAAAATCCTAATTTTCATAACAGTTAATTAGAAATAAATATTTTCCACATTCTACTTAAAATCAGATCAATATATACATTACAGTGAAGACTATAACAAAAAACTTTAATGGGAATGTTAAGGTAAAGCGATGATTTCAAATACTGCCTAAAATTAATTTCCACATTCACAATATCTTGTTGTGAGTTGACGTTGACTGACCACCAGTAACTCACCCAGTCTCTCTGACTCTTCTCCTCAACAGGACAGGGGAATTAAAAAATATGACAAAAAGTTCATGGGTCAAGATAAGGGCAGGGGAGTTCGCTCACCAGTTACTGTCAAGGAAAAAAGAGACTCAGTTAATTTGGCAAAATGAACTTAATTTATTGCTAATCAAATCAGACTAGGATGATAAGAAGTAAAGGCATTGTCCCTCTCCAGTATGGGGTCCTCCAAGGGGTGCAGGTGGATCTCTGCATCCCCATGGATGTCCGTGGGCTGCAGGGGGGCAGCTGCCTCTCCAGGGAGTGCACCAGGGAATCTGAGCTCCAGCGCCCGAAGCACCAGCTGCCCCTCCCTCTGCCCTGGCCTAGGTGTCCGCAGAGTTCTTTCTTTCACTTGTTCTCACCCCTTTCCTCCTGTTGCTGCTGCACAACAGTATTAACCCTTCCTTGGATGTGTTATCACAGAGCCACTATCACCATCACACGGGTCTGACCTGGAGCTGGCCAACACTGGCCCTGCCTGGAACAGAGACAGCTGCTGGTGTCTTCTCACAAAAACCATCCCTGCAAATTCCTCCCACTCTCTGCCCACTGCCAAAACGTTTCCAAATAAACCCAACACATATTTAAAAATTTATTGACACGTAGCCAAAGACCAAGTGTAAATGTAACAATAAGTTACATAAGTAACTGAGTGTAAATGTAAATATCTTTATAATTAAGTCTTCCTCTCATATATGGTGTAGTGGCTTCATAGCTTATGCTGGTAACATTGATGTTTCAGGGGAAATCTAATAAATTCAATGAAGACACCCTACAAGGAAGGAAAGCCCTGTGGGGATTGCCCTAATTCTTGTGAGGATGGATTATGCAGTAAGTTCTAAGCATTTTAATTGTGACCTGGGTAAAGTTGATGCTTAAAAAAACCCTAAAAACCAATTAATTTAGGCAAATCGATTTTTGAAAAATTATTTGTTTAAATACTAGGCCAAAAGCACTATCAGAGAATCATGTTTCACCATGCTGGCTGCTTTACCTATGTGAGATAATATATTTTTTTCCATATCCAGGAGAGATAAATCTCATCCTTGAACCTAGGAAATTCCATGGAAGGAGGGGACATCTTAACTTCTTTTTTTCTTCTTCACCTTTTGAACAATGGTGGCAGATCAAATGGAAATAGCAACATACTTGATAAGAGCAAGCGGCAAACCTGAGTTTTTAGAATTCTAATAGGAAATAAAACCATATGGGCTGAGTATCATAATGCAAGATTTAATTCCTATCTTCTGTTATGGAATTAACCAAATTCTCATCACAGGCTGTAGCACAAAGAAAGAAAGCTTTAAAACACCTTTATGGAAAAGTGAGAAATCTCCTTGAGAGAGCCTCATATTTGTGTGTGTGGTCAAAGGGTTTGGATACTGCTGGGGAGTAAATGGCAACAGAGAGGAAAACATTAGAGAGGAAAGAATGTTGATGAAAAATTATTCTGAAGGGACATCCTGTGGCTTTTCACTTCCCACTCATGATTTATTTTGTGTTTCAAATTGTTTTTAGCCAGCCCTTGAAAGTTTGAGGATTCTTTTTTCCAACACTCCTGGCAAAGTGTCCAGGATGTACCAGAGCTTCATCAAGTCCACTGCCCTGCTCCTGCCAATGCAAAAATGAAATAAAATAATAGGCTCAGCTTTTGCCTTCCCGGACATCCATCTCCCTAATGAATTCTTCCACAAACACTAATTCCATCCTGCCTCTCCCACATACGGAGAAGAACTGACTTCAGTCCAGTGACTCACACAAGAAAAATCTGTAGCATGATATATATATTCTATTTATATAGAGGTCCAGAACATGGAAGAGATTTTAATTTAAATTTGTTGTTTGGTTGGCAGATATATTTAATTATTAGCTTTTCTCATCTTTCTTTTCCCAAAATGTTATCTAATAAACATTTTTAAAGTTCTGTGGTTCCATATGTTTATTATGTTCTTGGCATAGATGGATAGTGCTTGGTCATGTAACTAGTTTTAACTTGATTGAAATTTTAAACTATTGTACTGTTAACAGGACCAGAAGATAAACAGGATTACCTGAAATATGTAATTCTTAAAAGAAATTAGGAGAGCAGAGCAGTTTCCTCTAGATCTATTCTGGTTTAGAATCTGTTGCTGACATATGTTCTACTGTAAAATGCTCAGTTGTGAAAAAACATAAAAGATACCCCCAAAAATAAATCCAGTGTAGTTAAATTAAATTAACAATCCTGTTTATAGTGTAAGATTGCACTTAAATGCAGGTAACCAAACCTGCCTTGTAATGAAAAGGGATTGTCTGAGAAAAGAGCTTAATTAACAATAACAGACAGTTAAAAGGGGGAAGACCCCTGCATTTGGACACTATTTTTTGAATAAAAAGTAGAGTTGTCTCCCAAAATACTTCTTTTAATATCTTCTTTTGCTGCATCAGTCATTAAATTTCTAATTTTTCACTGACCAATTCATCATAATTTTCATTCTTATTATCATGAAATAAAATTCATTAACTTTGTAACTTTATTAGCACTAGGTCTCAAAGGAAGCCTAAATATTTAGCAGCATAAGCAGAAACAGGTCATGTATGATTTCCTAGGCAAAAACAGGAGTCAGACAAGCAACCTTCCATCAGACTCCCTTTCAGAGAGAGAGAACAATTAGCATAAATAACCTGCAATCCCCACTCTGTGACCTTTGGGAAGCAGGTGTTCTTCCGAGCAGTTAACAGTGGGGCTAAATATTATTTCAGTCTCACCTTACGAAGGTTTCACATTCCAGTCCTCTTTTAGTAAGGAAGCTGCTGTCATAATTAAGATTTCAAGTCCTAGAGTCCTTAATACAGAATAATTTCATCACACATTTCTGACTCATTCATCCCAGTGGCATTTCTTCTAGTGTGAAAGATGAGTATTAAGTTCAATTTCACAACTCCAAGTGCTTATGGTTTAGGTTGTTTTCTTTCCTCGTTCATCTCCACCACTTTTCCCCTCCATGGCATACTGCCCTCTCAGCTGAAGACAACTCTAAAAGTAAATTAGGCAATGCCAGGGCATAGGTATGAGTGCTGGAACATGACTTACTACACTCTGAAATAATTAGCACAGGTCCAAGTCGGAATGATTATATTGCAATAGTTAATCCGGTCTTGTTATCAATAAGGAAGTGAGCAGAACCATTACCCTCACTCCTGAAAGAGTCTTTCACCATGAATAATGGGCCAAGAAATCATAGAATCATTAAGGCTGGAAAATACCTCAAAGATCATCGAGTCCAAACATTTACGTATCACTGCCCGGTCCACCACTAAACCATGTCCCTAAGAACTGGAGCTGTATATTTCTTGAACACTTCCTGGGATGGTGATTCCACCACTTCCCAGGGCAGCCTGTTCCTGACAACTTCTTCTGTCAAGAAATTTTACACTAGTATCCAATCTAAACCTCCCCTGGCACAACTTGAAGCCGTTTCCTCTTGTCCTATTGTTTTTTACCTGGCAGAAGAGACCGACCCCCACATGGCTAAAACTTCTTTACAGGGAGTGGTAAAGAGTGAGAAGGTCCCCCCTGAGCCTCCTTTTCTCCAATCCGAGCCCACCCCTCAGCTTCCTCAGACACTTCTCGTCACACTTGTGCTCCAGACACTTCCCCAGATCCGTTGTCCTTCTCTGGATATGCTCCAGACTCTCAATGTCTTTCTTGCTGTGATTTCTATTCCCTTCCACTGCAACCAGAACCACAACAATTTATTTCTCAGTCACTCATAAGAAGAAAGAAGTAGTGTAATTGGGTAAAACTCAATCATCACATGTCTGACCCAGGGAATAAAGGTCAATAAACTTAATTTAGATCTCCAGGAAGATAGTGGGACAAATTTTTTACCTGTCATTTTGTAACTAGTAGAGTATTAAACATCAGCATGGATCCTTCATGAACTGATCTTCCCAAAACAAACTCTCATCAGTGAGTCACTCAGATGAGAGGATGTTGTTCTGGCTTTAGTAACAATCTCGGGAGGTGGGGTTCCAATGAAAGTACTAAGACATGGCACATCCACTCAGCTGAACACACACATCCATGATGCTCCTGTGCTGGGGGCAGAGACAGAGACCTCTGGCACCTCAGGGTCCTGGTGGATGACAAGAGGTCCCTGAGCCAGGAGTGTGCCCTGTGGGCAAGGAGACACATCTGGAGCGCTGTGTCCAGTTCTGGGCTTCTCAGGACAAGAGAGACATGGACATCCTGGAGTGGGTCCAGTGCTGGGTGACAATGATGAAGGGACTGGAGCATCTCCCTGATGAGGAAAGGCTGAGGGAGCTGGGGCTGTTCAGCCTCAAGAGGAGGCACAGCTGAGAGGGGCCCTCATCCCTGTGTGTCCCTGTCTGCAGGGAGAGCTCAGGGCAGGGCCCAGGCTCTGTTCTGTGGGGCCCAGAAATGGCAGCAGAGGAATGGGCAGGAACTGATGCAGAGGAAGTTCCACCTGAACAGAACTTCTGCAGATAAAACTTCTTTCCTGTGCAGTGACCGAGCACTGAACAGATTGCCCAGAGAGGGTGAGAAGTCTCCCTCACTGGAGATATTCCAGAAATGTCTGGAAACACAGTCCTGTGTCCTGTGCTCTATGACCACTGCCTTTATGTGAGGCCCAGCTACTGATGTTTCTAGAGCATGAGAAATATTTAGTGACTGACCATGGTATCAAAGGGCCATGTTGCAATCAGGCAGTGCTAGTAAAAGACTTAAAAGCCATTGAAATATACACTTCCTAACATATTGCAAGGCAGTTTGCCTTGTCCCTGATAGCTCCTGTGGTCACTGGGATCCCCACAGGAGAGCACACATTCCTCCTAGCACATCCTGTTCCTGCTTCCTTCCACCTTTCCAGAGGAAACCCTTGACATCCTCCCTACCTTTAGCAAGGATCCAGAGCAAACAAGGAGATGCCATGGGAAGGCCTGTGGAAAGGGATTATTTCTCATACCTTCTTCTCACCTACTCCTCATGGAGTTCCCTGCAGAGAGCTGGCTGCTCTGGGACAGGGCCTGAATTATGTCCCATATGAAGGAGCCCCTGGTTTGCTCTGGAAAAGTACATAGGATAGGATAGGATAGGATAGGATAGGATAGGATAGGATAGGATAGGATAGGATAGGATAGGACAGAATAAATTCACTTAAATGGGACCTACCTTGTCCAGCTGCCTGACCAAAGATTAGTTTAGAATAAGTTCCTCTCTAACTCAAGAATTTTCTCACTTCAGCAATGGTTTAAGAGGAACATGGTGATGTGGACAGTTCACCCGAGGCACTGTCCTGTCTCTTGTCATTGCAAAGAGAATGTCCCTTAATGGCAGTTGGAAAAATCTTGTGGCAGGTAGAATGGAGTTTCTTCTTTCTCCAGGTTTGATGTCCAACAGTCATGACATCCTTTCAATGCTGAAACAGAAACTTCAGTGTCATTTTGAAAATGTATCATCATTAGTTATGAAGCTTGTGGGTATTCCTATTCCTATTGCAGCCCTCTGAGAGCTGTAGGATGGGTGGATGGATTTTACACCTCTCCCAAGCTGTAAACCTTGATTTGCTTTTTTTTCAGTTTAAAGAAATTATTTTGAAACCTGAAGAGGAAAAGCATGCAGTGCACTCCTAATGTGTGCCTAGAGCCTGGATCAGTTTGATGCTTTAAAGTGTTACAGTGATGTTTCAATGGAGAGGATGGAAAAATTTTGAGAATCCCTCTTAAAATCATGGACTGCAATTCACTTAGACTCTCCTGGCTGCACAAGGCAACAGAACTTTCCAAAATAAACAAAAAAAGAAAAAAAAAAAAAAGAAAAAAAAAATTGTGTATACTTTAAAGTTACATTTGTTCTCTGGGAAAGGGAGTTGAAAGAAACAAAGTGTGTGTTCTTCTGAATAAAGTAAACAAATTTTAAGTAAATGACAATGCATTCCAAAGATGGCAAGACCTATAGTAATTTCCTAATCATTTATGATGGTGTTTTTATTATCTGCTACCTACTATGTTGTATCTAGTTCCAGACTGTCTACAGTCTGCATCAGCCAGGTTACTATTCTGAAAAAGCAAAGATATCATAAAAATACAGTGAAAAAAAATGGGACTGTTACACCTGAAATATTAATCATCTGAGCAGAAAGGTATTGCCCTTTCTACCTGTATGGAGATAAACCTTATTGATTTTCTCTGCAACAGTTAGCCACAGATAAGCTTTTTAGGTAAGTGTTAAACAACAAAGAAATGAAAATCGTATTAATTTAAAAGAAATTATCACTGTAATATGTTAAGAAAAACCCTCATACTTTCTCAGCTTAAAGTGTCAGGCACTGCCCATTTATTACTCTTACTGGGCCATTTCAGATGTATTTCCTGACTTTATGTCAGTATCCATTTGCTCTGTTGCATCAGATCTCTGAACAGGTGAGAATGCCAGAATTTAAAGAAAATAGAAATAATTTACAGATAGTTTTACATGTTTGTATTTTATCATTTTATCATTTTGTAGCTGGAAAAGAAAACATCAGGTCTATGCTCAGGAGATGAATGTTGAGATCACAGAGGGGCCTGAGAACATCTGTGCCTCCGCTGATACAAGAAATGCTCCAGAACCTGAGGTTTTAGACCCTGAAATCCAGCCGTGGCACCCACAATCCTCTGTTTGGTATCCAGGCAGCCACACAGTGACTTACACAAGAGGGAAGTGTCTCCAAATTAGATGTTAATTGCAACAAACGACTGAGCAAGAAGTGACCTATTTCAATTTAATAAGAATCAAGATTTTAATCCTCCCACTCCCTCTGTGCCAGGGTACACACAAGGGTTAAAGATTTCCCTGGGCATGGCAGAGTGCTATCACAGGCAGTTAGGACCACACATTTGGATTTAAGCAGCTGTATTTCTCCCGGAGCTCTCTGTAGGGATCCTTTAATCTCAGTCTCAGCTTGTCCACAAACCAGCACTCGCTGTAATATGTTAATAAAAACCCTCTTACTTTCTCAGCATAAAGTGTCTGGCACTGCCCGTTTATTCCTCTGCCTGTAATATCCTTGTCCATAGTTTGCTGGGATTATCATTTAGTATCAAAAAATTGCTGTCAATTTTCCCATAAGTTTTGCTGTTAATGCTGTTCTGGCCTAACCATGGAAGTGAAGTTACCTGAGGTGGGTTACACAGGTCAGAAGAGGAAGATCATCCCCAGTGCTGCCACTACATTTCCTCCTTACTGAATTGATCTCACTTCCTAACCTGGCAGAAAATTATCCACAGCCTTGCTGGTACTGAGACAGTCAGCCACAGAAAGGAATAATTCAGGACAATTCAGGATAAGAGGAAGTGTCAAATTGTGCCACGGTAGGTTTAGATTAGATATTGGGAAAAATTTCTTCACAGAAAGGGTGGTCAGGCATTGGAACTGACTGCCCAGGGAAATGGTGGAATCAAAAATTTGTGACGATATGATGCTTAGCGCCATGGTTTGGTGGTGAACATGGAGCTCCCAGGATCAGGCGCAGCCTCATGATGAGGGACAGATCTTGAGTCTTCGGTCACACGACTCACACCATTACCACCAGTACTTAGTAGATGCTACATTTCCCTAATCCTCCCGTTTTCTCCCTCCTCACCAAATCCACGCCTGGTCATGATAAGACTAAGACGTAAAAAAGGCAGTTTTAGCTGTCTTTAACAAAAGTGTCCTGGTGCCTGATTAACTCTTGCTGACATAAATCAGGACACTAACCCAGCAGAAAAATAGTCCTCTGGTTATTTTTGTCTTAGAAAGGGTGAGTCCTGTCCTCTAATCACTGCACCAAAGCTAAAAGCAGGACCTTAGGCAACTGGTTGTGCTTGACTTGCCTGAACCCTGCAGCTGCTGGAATAAAACACCCACATTCACACAAAGACACAACAGTTCCTGAGCTATGGGGAGCAGCTAAACAAGATTGTGTTTCTGGTTTAAACATGCCTTAAGATCTGCAGTGGCAACATTCAAACAAAATAGAAAACTGGTCAATAAAAGTACTCATTAGATGAAACCCCTCTACAGAGCTGCTGCTAAGATTTTAGTGCCGGGGGAATACATTGCAGAGTCTGTCATGTATTTATCACCCAGAGGATGGTGTCAAAAGAAATGATAAGTAAAAGATAAGCTAGTTCAAGACTGACAAAACCATGGTGTCTAGGTTGCCTGAGCAGCAACACAGCAACATGTTAACCAGCATCATTAGCAAAATCAGGGACGGAATTGCATGTCTGATGGCACTTGTGAGGAGCAGCCAGCATCTAATGAGTGCCACGGGTCTGTGGTTAGTGCCGTGTACTGCCGGCTACATCTGTGAAACAAGGTGGAGATAAAAGATAAGGAATAATAAAGTGGGCTGTCATTAATCAGCTTCCACAGAAGGAGCATATCAGTAGATAGCATTTAATAATGCATTGCCCCAAGCAGCTCGGTGTCTGAGCCTGATCTCATCCTCTGCATAAAGCATATCCCCTGAGCCCCCGCTGTCTTTGTTCACTTCATGAACTGCAGCAGCAGACCTGCTTTGCTGGCAGTGGGTAGGAGCAAGAGGCTCATCCTACCAGGAGGTGATACACAATGCATAGATGGCCTTTCTGCTCAATATAATAATAACAGAAAATAACAAGGTCCTTTAGGCTAAACCATAATTGCCAGCCAGCCCACCCATTACCAGTTAATACCGAACAAGACTGTACAGGTTGAGCACTGAAGACCCTGGTTAGCCAAGATGGACCACACAGATGCTGGGTTCAACCAAAGCAAATGAGTTTGACCATGAAAACCTCAGGAATATCAATATGAATGAGTGTATCAGCTCAGTTCTGGGGAAGCAGCAGGCATGTTTCAAAGACAAAACAGCAATTGTGCAACATGCCTGAATATTCCACATATATGGAATACATATGATGTGTGTGCTGTTGTGCCTCCTCATGATCAGGAAACATGTCAACAACTGCAGTGAACACTAAAAACAGCCCTGACATCCAGGCAGGAACGGGAGATGTGTGTACACATTTGTGCATGGGGTAGTTGTGAGTAGCTAAGCAGCTGAAGAAGTGGAGAAGTGTCATTATGCATTGCTTCTCACAGAGGAAACGCAGCACATTTTAATCATTCCTACAGATCCTGTGGAGGCATCATCAAACAGGCTCCAAAGGTAACACGCTGATGAGANTCATATCCTTACAGCTCTTCCCCAAACAATTGTTTTCAACCCTACCCTGAAAGAGATATAGAATAGTTACTGACTTGACTCATACAGTGCTTTTTAAAAAAATAGTGATGTCAAGGCAGTCATTTACCTTATCTGCTTATCCAACCTGTCTCAGGTATCTGCTGTAAGAAGAAAAGGTGAAATACAGACCTGAAATACCCCCATTGCCTCTAAAGGTAGCATAAGGAGAATGGCTTTGAAGTAGAGCCCTGGTGACATGAATCCCTCTCCAGCAATCTGGATCATGCTCTGGCAGGGACAGATCTTCCTCATCACCATCATCATCTGCAGGTTCAAGAGACCTGTAGCTATAGTGAGGTTAATTTTGATGACAGCAGGCCTGGCTGGGGTGGAGCTGGAAGGTGAGGGGTCTGCAGAGAAAAAAGGTTCTGGATCAAAAGCCAGGAAGTGAATAGTGGAGACACTGTCAGGGAGTCAAACACTGACACATTTTCTGCAGTGGTGTCATGGGTCAGAACAGCTTGGAGTTTTAGTTAAGAAAAAATTATTCCACCAGCCAAGGAAGGGATGTTTGTTGCAAAGGGCTGTTGTAAGTTCCTCCAGAACCTGATAGAACCAATCAATTGACTAATTTGAATATTGACTTCTCTATTAAGCCACTCAGAAGCTGACACACCTCTGTAAAAAACATAATTTAAAGACAGACAAGGAGGGAATCCTCTTCTCTTGCTTTTCCAGTCTTGGCACAGGTAACTTGGGCCTGGCCACTCAGCCCTGCAGGCCAGGTCTGGGCCTGGCTGGGCCCGCTCGGCCCTGGCGGGGCTGGGCCACGGCCCGCGGCTCCGTGCAGGCTGAGATGGCCACCCCCCTCTCCAGTCCGGCCGTGGAAATGA
>VYZQ01036404.1:0-67000 GCA_013400655.1 Mystacornis crossleyi
AAAAAAACAGCAGGTTTTTAGGTAATGAAGAGATACAATTATGATTTGTAGTATGTGACTGCACTGCTGCATTTGAAGAACACTCTCCTAATACTGACAGACAGAAAATAGTCAAAAATCTGTTTGGTTCTCTTCAAGAAGCTTGAAATAAATGAATAAACATAGTTTTGGAGAAGGACAGCTTTCAGGGGATAATACAACGCATTTTGCATCTGAAAAACTGCAAATAGCAACACTATTTTTTTTTTTTTTAATTTTCTGTGCAACATTTTACTGGAAATATTTCATCAGGTAGAGCTTAGGTTGCAGCGTGTGTGCCCTTGCACTTCACCATAGGTGTACGTTCTGTACATTTTTTTAAATGTCCCTGGAAAACAAAATATACTCTTACAAGTAAAAGCAAGAAATCATCTACCAAATATGTGATGCTCTTTTGGAGAAAGGAATTAATACACTATTCTGCAGTGAAATGTAACACAGTGAATAATAAGTAGGTGGAGAGAATATTAAATACAAAAGAATTTTCTGGTTAAAGGGGAGGCATTAATGTTAAATTATCTATGAAGCTCTATAGATGTTGTTTAATTTTTTTTTTTCATTTTCACTTTTTTCTGTTTCACTTTTTTTATTTGTCAGGCTACACTTTTGCCAATCAAGTCAAGTATAACAGGTGGTCCTTCCCTTCACACAGCTTTAATGATAAGTGACAGAACAGCGAAAGGCACTCAACCGCCTGCAGAATGCATTAAAAATTCAAAACTTTACTTATCAGTCTTTTATTAAAACTTTCTCTAATTGTGTAAAATATTTCCCCACTGGGTTAGCTTTCAATACGGAGTGCAATTATGTTTCTGACACAAAAATAATTAGAGTTTAAAAAAAAAGGAAACCTAGAGTGGGGGGAAGTATTTATTTTTAAAGCAAAAATCTATTCCCTTACATATACGAAAACCCACTACAATACAAAATTAAGCAACTGCTGAGCTGTGGCTCTACTTTGTGTCACCTCTGAGCTGTGGTGAGAAGGACCAAAAGCCTAACCTGAATATTTTTAAATGAGGAGGAATGAGTATTCCTTCTTTGCCTGACAAAATACTTGACCATGTTACGCCTCGCCGTGTGCTGTGCATCTCCCCCTGTGCTTCTGTGGGATGGGGTTATCCTAATAAAGTTCCACGGGTTACACTGCATCTTTTGTGTCCACACTGATTCCCAATCCCGGAAGTCAGGCAGCCAGGTGGTCTTAAATGGTGTGGTGACAAATCCCTGTGTTGTCATTAGGGGTGGGTCTGGGCAGATTTCAAGCGGCTTCTTTCCAAAATCCACCTGAGCCTCTGGATGAGTAAAGGCCACGGTGAGTGTTTGCAGAATTCCACCCCTTCCATGACAGTGTGGTACCTGTGAGTGCAAACAGACCCAAAGGCTGCTCTAAGCAGAGATTTGGTCACTCTCTGGTCCAGTCCCAGCGGCTGAGCTTCCCGCGATGGTGTTGGTGCAAACCCCGGGGCTTTGGGAGGCCTGAAGCAGCTCCGCTGCTGCTAACGCCTGTCACACGTTAATGCTGCAGAGAGATTTGTCTCCTCGGCCCCGTTAAGCTGGGAGTTTACAGCTCTGTGTGAAGTAGCTCGGGCAAGGTGCACGATGAGATGCAGGCAGGGGGAAAAGTGCTTTTCCTGACGTTCGCAGAAGCGAGCTGTGAGAACACCTGTGAGAAGCGGGTGCTTCAGGGACACCCACATTTGCAAATTGTTCATGGGTATCTTGGAGATAGCACTTCTCCACTTGTGGAGTGATTAGTTACCTCTTCAGCACCGGCAAAGCTTGTGGATGATGAGCTCTGCCTTCACCTGCAGGTGTTGCCATGGCAAGGGACTCCAGAAGTACATTCAGGCAACAAAACAAAAAAAAGNTTCTTTGTTTCCCTCTGAGTGTGGCAGACTGACTCAGTTGTGTGTGCTTCTGAGTTGCTTTGGAAAGGAAAAATAGATTTAGAACATGTTTTAGCATCTAGTTTTTAAAGTAGCTGCTCCCTGTTTGTTCTTCTGCTCATCACAGCAAGTCCCATAGCTGAGGACCTGCTGCTGTGACACCCTCTTTTCTCCAGAGAAGTAAGTAATCTGGAAGGATATGGTCTTCTCTGCTGCATCCTAACTCTGTGCTGGGTGAGACCCCATTTCTTTCATAATTTGGTTTTTCTCAAGACAGAAATGTGGCTCTGTGGAGGGAAGGAGAGCTGTGGAGTGCTGTGGACCATCCCCCATGCAGGCACCTCTTCCTTCAGGCTAGAGATTGTCTCTGCTGGTCAAAGCCAGACTCCTACAGTATGGTTGGCTTCTCCCAGGGTAAAGACTTTCATTTCTGCCAGGTTTAGCAGGGGAGAGTCAGTACAGAAAGCAGAGTTCTCAGTGTGTGCAGCTCAGGGTGGTAACATCTGTGATATATGTGCTTGCCCTCATTCAGTGAGTGCAGCTTCATTCCTAATTAAGAATTGCAGTAATCAGCCAAGAGGCTTATTTTGTGAAGTTGAGAAGCCAAAATTATTTGTGAATTCAGTTCAGATTCAATGGATTTTTTTCAGCCACCCCAGAAATGTTTCATTTCTACATTTTGCAACAAAGCGCTTTCATTTTGTAACAAATCTAATTTCCTTCGTAGAGTGTGAAATGGTAATTTTGTTTTGCTGTAAAGACTATTCTTGGGTTGATCCAAGCCACTAGTATTGTTGTGAAGTTTTTTGAAGTTTGGTTGTCAGCTTGAAAAAATTAACTATTTGCATAGTTGGGTCCATGAGACGGATCCACAGCTCTGGAGCCGTATCTGGGATCCAGGTCTCTGCCAAGAAACAGGATCAACTGATGAGACTGGACAGCCTCCCTGAATTTATTTGGCCGTGGGCAAAATGATGTTTCCAATATGTTCCTTACAAAGCTTTGCCTTTGCTGGCTGTGAAGCTGCAAAGGGTATGGATAAGGTAATGGTTTGCTGCTTTGTTTCCAACCAATTTATAATTTATAACTTTGCTTTTGTAAGTACTTCTATAAGATTTTACTACTTCTTCAGTTCTGCTTGGGTTTTATGGGTGAAAAAATTTACCAAACACCAGCAAAATGTGGGTTTTTTTGTCTGAGGCCTCAGAGAGTTTCTGAGCCAGTGCCCCTAAATAGCACATTGCTGGAGGATTAGATGTTGTGTGTAACCTAGAAATGAGAGCAATCATGGCCTATTTGTGAGATATTAACCCATCAGGAATCCCACTCCAAACAAATATGATTTATAAAGTGTTATTACATTGCTGCTACAGCGTCACCCGGCAACTCAATTAGAAAGGCAAAAAATGCTGTTTGAGAGCCCATTCTGGTCAATGGAAAGACACCGTCGATGTCAGTGGTGTGTGAGGCCAAACTCTGGGGGAAGGAGTCCTTCAGCAAGGGGGGACCTTTTCCATGGAACTGAGACAAAAATGCACTGATCTGAGTTCCAAAGGCAGAGGAATGTGACACAATTCCAGGATGTGTGTGTTTGGTGTATTTACACGAGTGCATTTTACACCTACAGTGAAGTCCTCACTTCAGTTCGGCGTTTACTTGATACTAATCTGGATTTAACCCTTGGCCATCTGCGGCTTCTTTCAGCGTGACTGAAATAAAACACCTTAGGTTGTTTTGTTGCCTCTCCCAGTGCCCAGATGGGCACTGTGGATTATGCCTGAGGATTCTGCCCTCCTGCTGAGGACTATCATGGCGTGGCCATCCTTGTGCAGGAATACATCATCTGAAGCATTTTCATCTTCACCCTCTCAATACACACACACGTGTATATCTATCCATCAATCCATGTATTCTTGGAGGTGCTTCAGATTTTTGTTCTTTCTGCCCAGTCATTTGGAATTACTCTCTCCAGCTCTCTGTAAGGTTGAGTCACTCCGTGCTTCTCCTCTGGGCTTGTCAAATATTGTTACAGAAATAGATAGTACTTGGCTGATTTTACACTCCTTTTAGCTTTGGTTCCACTACTTGCAAGTGCTCTCAAATGCCTTCCCACTGAAAGAATGTCCTTCCTAGTTTTGGTCTCTTTTGATTAGGATCTTTCAATTTCATGATAATTTTTGAAGCCTGGGCAGTGCTGTACACAATAGTGTTTTTTCTGAAGTTTCCTACGTGGACTCTACAGTCTGTTGACGAGTGCTGACCCAGAGCTGCAGCTGCAAAAGGGTTTGCAAGGATAACAATTATAAGTATTTCCTTTTCATTCTTAACGTTGTCTGTGCTGTGGGAGCCCAGACAGTGATCGTTTCAGCTGTGTAATGGCCCCACGAACATGTCATAGCAGATGCTATTGTAGAAGGACAATTCTCATCTCACTTGTGTTTTGCATTTTAGGCCCTTTGTGCATTTAGACAATGACACCTACCCATGCAGCAGTCTTATCTTTCCCATGGGCTTTTTTTATGCTGGCAATCTGGGGGGAGGAGATATTTCCAAAGGTCATCATGCAAGCTAATAATCTATTTTAAATGAGACAATGTTGAAATTCTCAGGCTTAAAATTCATGTTTATCTGTATATTTTTTGTGTCCTGAACCCGGTCATTATACAGTATTTCTGCTCATAGGTGCCCCAAACAGACAACTCCTGTCCTCTTCACATTTTTGTTTCTCTCAGGATGTGCCTGTATCTATTTATTTGTACCAAAAATAAAATACCTTATTAAGATGGAAGCTTATTTTCCCTGCCAGACACCTTGCCCTTCATGCCGGTTTCCTATATGTCATTCCACATTTGCCTCTTCATGTATTGCAGGCAAATGTGGTCTCTGCCATTTGCTTACCCTTGTATTCTCTCTGTGTGCCTTGGTATGTCTTTTAATTAGATGCAATTCTGTTCTTTCATTGCTCATTAACCCTTTCTGTGGAGGAGCAGCTTCCCTTAGCCCTGCAGACACCCTCTGTTTTTCCCAAAGTCAAGTCCATTTCCCTCAGTAACCTTGATTTCACCAGCTATCAGTTATACCACGAATAATTCAGCCTCTAATTAGTCCATCTGTTAACTATTCAAGTACACATGACTTATCTTTATTATGTAACATAATGGTCAGTTGTCTTACCTGCTAGTGATATTTTGGTATGAAAAATATGTTTTTCTGCTTGTGACATTCCCACGTTGCCAATGTGCCCCCTATGGAATATACTGCAGATTACACAATCTTACAGTCTGTGCCAGGCAAAGGGAGAAGGATTTCAACCTCTCTAATATTTTTTTCTGCAATTGTTGTGACTTCCAAGAACATGCAGGGGCTTTGTAGTTACTCCCTTCTGTTCTTAGCCAGATTTTTTCAACTCAGAGAGATTGATGCGAACAAATTTTTATGAAAAAAAAAATTATTCACCTCTGATAAAAAAGAATATTTTTTACCTTAATTTCCTACGGTCAGTGCTGTGGGCCAAGGTTACATTTCTGTTGCATGATGAGAGTCAGTTATTAATTGACCACTTGAAATATCTAACCTGTATTTTCTGATCTGGCATAGAGTTGAGAACTTTTCATCCATTCAGGATTGTTGTACTCTAGAGAACGAAACTTTATTATTGCTCATCAACAGGGCTGTGACAAATGTTCAACTTTCTAAATTAATTTTCAGGGAGTTTTTTGTGTCTGGTTTGTTGTTTTTTTTTTCCTAGAACATTTGTCATTATTTGGCAAAACAAGCTGCATGTTCTGGAAGGTTGTGTTTAAGACCTGACTTTTTTTGGAGCACAACACAAGAGTGAGAACAGACAAATATGACCTACAACAGCTGCACCAGGCTGCGTCTACTGTAGATGTGCTCACACGGGTTTATAAGAGTTCAGTTTATTTTGACCCAGAAGAGCTCTCACATTCCTGACAGGTCTTTATTAGTACACTCTCCCTACAAAATGGGGAGATTGTATCTAGAGCCAGAAGAAAGTTCTCCTTTTGCAATCCTGTAAAGATGTCTTCTACAATTTTATTTTCCTGGGCTCAGAACTGAGCTGAAACCCTATGTTGTTGGAGGTCTCGTGGTTTCTCAGCTCGTGGAGAGATTTCAAGCAACTCAGCCAGCAGTGAGAGGGCTCTTGAAAACTGGACAAGACTCTTGGATTTTATTGGTACAAAATCTCCTTTGTCATTCATTACCCATCTGTTGCCTACCTTGAAAACTGCAAATAGAAGCTGTACCTGTCACAGAGCTTTTTGGAGTGTTGAACTCAGAGTTCCTTTTGCAAACTGGCCAACGATTATGGCAATATGTTGTTAAGTGTTACCTCTAAAGCTCCTTTATTCCTTCCACCATTCACGGTGAGTCCCAAAAGTTCTTTGATGGGACAGAGAGGAATTAATGCCAAAGTTGAATGAGTTACAGCCGCTACCACCTAATTAAAATGATTTTGTGCCAGTTGCTTTTGTTGGGCAGGATCCACACATAATATGATTTTAATCCTGTTTGTATACACTCCTGGGACAGATTTGAGATCAGTGCTGCCATTTAAGTGAGGTTAATCAAGCATACTGGATGCAGCCTTTGTTTCTCTATTGTGTGGGAAAGGTGACTGGGGCTGCTGGGATCCTGGCTGGCCGTTCCCTGGAAAACCACAACTTTCTTGTTACCAGAGTGTGTGATCCTTACCCTAACCCCAGCCCCGGAGCCTCCTCCTGCCTGCTCCTTGGGACTGCACAGCTGCCGTTATTCACAGAGAAGCTCAGAGTTAGGAACTGGGTTGTCCTGGCAGCGGATCTGTGGCTGTACAGAGGGTGGAAAACAAGTGAAAAATAATTACATCTTCCCTAAAAACAAACACTATTTTTTGTATTCTCGGTGCGTTTTATGTGTATGTAAAGGACATTATGGCAAAATGAAAAAGACCCTCATAAAAATCCTTCTTGAAAAGTATTGTTGCTGACAGCCGTGACCTCTGTGAGTCTGCATGTTTACCCATAATTCATAATTAACAAAGACATTAGAACTGCCACTAGAGGATTCTGGGCTTTATTTCTTTCTAACTGGGCAGTACTAATGCTGGAAGTGCTCCCAATTCAGTGATTTAACATTTCAGGAAATCTTGGAGAGGCAGCAGAAGCCTCCTTATATAGTTCATACTCTGGGACTGTGGTTATACAGATATGGCTGAGATAATTATTCAGCTCTTGTTATTGCTATAGTTCTGCACCTGATCCCTGAGCCATTAGAGCACTCTGCAGGTTATTACAACTATCAAACATCAAGGTCTCTTTTCTAGTCTCTCGACTATGTGGTTATCATTTTACTTCTTTTAAATCCTCCATCTGCAGAGAAAGCTTCGATGCTCTAACTTGGAGATCTGCTAACGCTTTTTTTTATGACTTCCCAAATGAGGCCCTTTCCTTACCAGCACATTAACATAAAAATACGAACTTAGACTTTCTCTGCTTGTGTTGTATTTATTTTTTTCTCTCTTGTTCGTTTCTTCCTCAAGACCCTGTGTGCCTACACTTTACTCTGGGTGGAGAAGAGCACAGGGAGCTGTTTTCAGAACCATAAAACCCCATGAAATCTCCCCAAGATTTTAGTGTTTATGGGGATGGGTTAAGTCCGTGTAGATTTTTAGCTGATGCACTTCTTTGCTTTGCAAACATTTCTACCTCACCGCTGCTTTTCAAGCTGGATAAAAGGTGATTGAAGATTGAATGGTACCTTCAAGTGGGGCTTTGACTCTGGCTGTACTTAGAGATTCCTGGCTTTGTGTGCTGGAGGTGCATCATCCCCAAGTAACATTTAAGATGGAGAAGCTTGTTGGGAGAAAATCCTTGCTGTATGTGATAATATCAGTTTATTGTCACCTGGCTTTCAGTGATGACCTGAAACCAAACCCAAAAGCATGATCCAAATTGTGGAAATCTGAATACCCCAGTCCTTCTTCTAGGTATTCAGGGGGCAGGCATTCACTGGGGTGATGCTATTTTGGATAATTTTGTGAAGAAGGGCCCGGCTGCGTCCTAGGGGAAGCCAGGAGCTAATGCTGCATTACGCACGAGGGCGCTCGGCTTTGGGAAAGCTGTGTTCTGCACGAGAGCAACAAAACACCTCCAGAGGGATTCCATTGGCACCAGGCAAACTGAGGGGGAGCTCATCCACCAAGGGGCAGGGGCACTCACGGACAGCGTGGCAAAAGGAGCAAACATATGCTCACCTTACTGAGTATTGCTGGGCTGTCGTCCCACAGCGCATTCCCCTAAACGGGCACTAGCTTTATGGGCTGAGCAGGAGGATGTGGAACAGGACAAAATAAAAACATCATGTATGTGCTGGGGTTTTTGGGTTTTTTTTCTCCTCCATTTTTTCAACACAATGTGTAATTTAACAGATATATAATTTATGTTAGACAGAGGAGTGAATGTATAATGCATGTTATGCTATTTTTAAAATCATAGATATTAGCGAGTGTCTCTGGAAAGCTGTGGGTTTATGAAATGAAAGCAAAGGGTAATTATGGTGTGACTGGTACTTTACTTGTTCTCTGGTTATTCTTATGTATTTTTACTGTCTCCTCTGCATGGCCTTGCATAAGAATAGCGCTTTTGCACCAACTCTTTGTTAAGGTCTTTCAGCAGCAACTTTTAATACTTTTGGCTTGAAAATACCCATAATTTGCCAATTGTGTTTTAGATTCTATTAGTGTGGCATTAAAATAAACAGACTTTACCCAGAAGTTGTTGAGAGGGACTTCAATATTGTCTCCCATTGAAATAGCTTTCTGAAGTATATCGAGATATATAAAGTAAGGATGTAGCTGACCAGTGGAACTGGTCGAAAATTATAAAAATACACAGAGTTTAAGATTTAAATCGTTCATTAAATTTTTTTCTATGTTTTTGGAAGCTACCAGAAAAGACATCTTTTAATTTATATATATTTTTTAAGAGTTAAAATTACTGTGGCTGACAAACTGTAAGAACACATTATTCGTGCACACAACTCCAACCACCTACACTGCAGGCCTGCAGAGCCTTTCAGCTCAAGGAGTTATATTTTTTAAAAGAGGTAAACACTCTTATCTTTCAGGTGGCTAATATAAATCTGGCTAAATACACTGCACTGCCTGCAGGATTCCTCACCAACACAACTGATGAAAGCACACAGCTAGGGAAATAAAGATAATTTACTTAGCTGAATATTACTGGCTTTCTTAAAGATAGATTAATTAGGACGTAGGATCAAAACCATTTAGAGCAGAAAGAAAAGGCACTGGGAACAGCACTGAGGAGATAAGTGGTGTCACCCTCAATACAGAGCCTGTTGTTCTACACAGCTTTCTGTTGTTTAAAATCAATGTGTGCTTGCCACTTTAAAGCCAGAGTTCCAATTTCATGCAGACGTGCAAAAACTTGGACTTGCATCCTGGTGGATTTGGGACAGATATAAGAATTGACTTTGACCTTAGGATGGAATAATCAGCACCTCGTTTTCATTAATCCTTGTCTTTAAATAATAATTACCAGATTTATGATATTTATTAACTTATGACTTGCTTTGGACTATGAAACCACATCAATCAGAAAATGGGTCATGAACTAATTTTCAGGTATTTAATATTACACTGTGAGTGGAACCTTGTTATGCTGTTTCTTATAAAAGGTGAATAATGGGAATTTGATAGAAATGGTTAATTATGCATTTTTACTTTATTTTAAGAACACATTGGAATGTCAGAGCTGTACCTGTGTTGACCTAACATACGGCTTTTTCTTCCCTGTGCCATCATCCCTTCATCAAGTTTGGAGACACTGCCAGGAACATCACCTCGTGGTACTCTGGAACGAGGATGACTTCACTTTAATGCTTTTCCTTTGAAAGGCAGAGACACACACATGGAATATGGCATTATCTGGTTGGTCTGTTGGACAAACAGGACAGTTAAACAGTAAATCCTTACTTTCCTGCTCTGAGAGTCTGACACTGAACTGCCAAACTTCAAATTATAGGCAAATTGCATTGCTTAAGTTTCAGTGGTTTTGTGGACTTCGGCACAATAGCACCTCATTGTTGCCTAGGTAGATATCATATGCTGAAAGGAAAAATATACAGATGTTTTATAGGACTATATTCTGTGTTATTCAAAGTTGTATCAGCTTTCCTGTCAGTTTTACAGGTGCTCTTGATTGTTGGATTAAGCCTGGTGTTTCTCAGTTCAAGAAAGCAACAAGTTTTAATACCTAGTGCTAAAAGGTACCTGCTTTACTGCACAGAAACTCTTCAGAAGACCTGTCTTGCTGGTACTTTCGCCAGTGGATGAGTGTGTGTGTGTTGGCAGAATCAGAGTGCCAGGGAAGTGTTTCAGGCTATTAAGCAGAAGTTAAGTGAATACATAGCAAAGCAGTGCTTATACGTATTTATCCCATCTGTGGTGCTGGGGTTTGACCCACGTTGTCCTATGGGACTGCACTCACTGGCATGTACATCACAAAAGCAAATGAAAAACCTGGCTGCATCCTTCACTTGCTCCACTGCAACTTTTCTTCGCAGCAAATATTTCATGTACACTCACCCTCTACCTGGGTCTTGAACAGTTGGGTAATAGTGGATGGTGCTTCAGTTCTTGATTTCTATTGCAGTTATACCTTTATGTCTATCTATTGTTTTCCTCATTTTTCTGATGGATTAGAAGCAACAACTTCCCCCCCCCCCAAAAACAAATAGGTATNTTTATGTCTATCTATTGTTTTCCTCATTTTTCTGATGGATTAGAAGCAACAACTTCCCCCTCCCCCCAAAAAAAATAGGTTTTAAAAAAGTGAGGTTAGATTTTAATTTGTGTTTTTGTATAGTAGTCACTTGCCAATGTCAAAAGTCTCTATTCTGTTCTGTCTTCTAACGCATGCACGTCACTAGTGGTTAGGTGCGAGGTGATACATCATTTTCCATTTCAAAAGCACTGATCTAAGTCTCCTTCTGAGAGGGATTTCTTCTCTTTTTCTTTTTTCTTTGTCTTAAATAAACCTTAGTGAAGCAGTGTAACATTCCAGGTCAGTCCTGTAGGACCACTCCGCTCTCGGTGTAACCGCTGCTGCAGAGCATGGAAACTTGCTGGCACAGGACTGCAAAGTGACTCTGCAGGGGCTGGATGACTTCCAGCCAGCAATGAACCACAGCCAAGAAATGCCAATATGGATAATGCAAACAAGAGAGATTTGGGGCACATTTCGATTTAACCATCTGATTTAATTGACAGAATAAATGCACCTGTCATCGGGTAATATTCTTGTGATTAGTTTTGGCTGTGCTGATGAAACGATGTTAAAAGAATGTCAGAACAACCTGTCCTGGGACTCCTACAGGCAGTTTCAAGCTAAGGAAGGTCAGTTTTCAACCAGATAAAAGATTTAGAAGTATTTCTTCTCTCTTCATGATCGTATGTGTCTTTTACTGAGACTCAGAACAATTTGTCTTGCATATTCTTCTTCTACAGCCATGAGGAAATGGGTCCAGGGATCTAAACAAACACGCTTCAGTGAAGCCCTTGGTTTCCCAGGCTTTGTTAAGGCTATTCTGTGTCTGGAGGGAGATACATTCCTAAGGGCACTGTTGGCCTATTTGTACACTGTCATTCAGAATCGGTGGCCTTTGTGGAGGTGTCACGTCGCGTAAGAGGAGTGGTGCCAGAGCCTTTTGCATCTTATTTCCCTCGACCCAAGGAAAAGAGTGCAGCCCTGAGGCCACAGCCACCTTCAGGTGATCTCTGCACCAGGAAGCAGAAGTCGGTTGTGAGCAACAGGGCCTCCTTTTGGCTGGGACAGGTGACAATTTTGAGCCTTATCAGTGGATGATAAGGTAAGGTGTGGGTTAATCAAAGTTTTCTTAGTTGTTACTGCCTGTGGTGTGGTGTCTGTACACGTAAGCTGTGGACAAGGCCCACGTTGTTGGTGTGCGATGAGCAAAAACTCTGGGTTTGAAAAGGTAAACTGGCAAGATGGACAAAGGTTTGGAGCAAAGACAGGTGAGGGTCTCCATTTGATGGGGGAACTGTTCTGGAGAGGAAAGGGTCCTAAGAAGGGATCCCACCTCCTCCATGAGCAGCTGACTAGGGCTTGCAGCCTGTGCACAGTACCTGGTGTAGGGATTCACGATGCCACGTGCGTGAAGGGGCCGTGAGCACGTGGCTGCGCATCCCTCAGTACAGATGGAGCTGCAGCTGTCCCTGCTGCAAAGGGGGAAAGTGAGGACAAGGCAACTGGGTGATTTGCCAGAGGTCACAGCTAAGGTCTGTGGCAGCACGGGGAATGAATCTAAATTCCTTCAGGCCCAGGGCCTTACCTACAGAACTCTGCTCCCAATAATAACAGAGAAATAATATTTTGGTTCAGCACCACATTTCTAGTGGTGTTTAATCCTCATTTTGGTGTACTTCAGACCTTCAAGTTGGTATTTATTGCTTTTAAGTGAGGATGTTATACTAAAAAGAAATTTTAGTGACAGATTTTTTTGTTGAAAACCTGACTATACTGTTGCCTTAGGTTTTAACTTTTGTATTTTTCAAATCCTGTGCTGCGTAGTGTAACTCTGAAGTTTCATGTGGCCGGTTAACTACTGTTCTCTCATGCTGGTTAGGCATAACAAACCTCTCTAGGTTTGCTCTCCAAGGACACCTAGGTTGTCCCAGGCCCCAAAATGTGTAAATGAAAGCCTTGAGAGGGGGGAAACTTGGAGTAATTACATCATTAACTGAAGTTATAATTGGAGAATTAACCCCGATATGCCTATGGACCAAACTTATAAAAGGATGAAGAACCTGGGGTCCATCGTGGGTGGAGCCTTTTGACTGCCCAGGGCGTACCTTTGAAAGCCCTTCAAATAAATACCCACTTTTATTCTCCCTTTTTTGTCTAGCCTCTGTTTTTAGGTGGCCACCTCAAGGCATCAGTTTAGCCAGCACAGGCTCCCCCACGGGCAGAAGCACAGGCCACCCAGAACTGCTCCAGGGCAGTTCCACACATGGATACCCACTTCTGGGGAAAGGGAAAAACTCCTGCATCTGCTTCACACTAAAGTGGCTGGAGTAACAGTGCCAGACAGGGATTTTGGACTAGATAAATAAATTCAGCATTTGAATATGTTTCTGTGCTGAGATATAATTTGTGAAAAAACAAATTGGTTCTGATTGACAAGTTACAAATGGAGAGGGAGGGAAATTTAAGTTAACTTTCTCAGGAACAGGACTGCAGAGCCAAAGTGGAACAAAATGTAAAATATCTTTCTTTTGACTGAAGTCTTGTTGGTTTTAGTTTTACTAAGTCCACATGAGTGAGTTTTACTAAGTCCACATTTAGTTTTACTAAGTCCACTGTACAAGTGCCCTTGAAGGTGCTCTATTTTCTCTTGGTCCCTTTTCCAAGCATAAACACACGTCACCTTCCAGAGAGCACCCAAATATCCCTTGAGTGACACACAACCAACCATGAAATTTGGGGTTGCGCAGGGTTTCACCCTCACATCTTGAATAAAGTTTTGATTTTAACCTATTTAGATGCTACACACTAAAGCAAGCCCATTAATGAGCAGCCACTGCAGTGCTCAGCCTGCTGCCACCGGTGGGATGCTGCATGTGCCGGGTCGGTCACACCACAGACAAAACCTGCTTTTGATGGTGAGGATGGCATTAAAAGTAATTTTTGGATTCCATTTGGGGCTCTATTAAAGGAGTCTGCCAGTGCTCCATCAAACAAACTGCTCCTTTTCAGAAGCTTGTTTTAACACTTTATTTTCCGTGATGCTGCCTCCCATTGTATGTCCACTTACACAGGATTGGAAACATTTAACCTGAGAGATGTCTTCTTCTAATTTACATGAGAAGAATGTTTATCAGGTGTAATTATATTGATTTCAGGAACAGCATGTAAGGCAGGGGCTCTAAGACTACATAACTCAGAAAAATGGGTCTGTATATATTTTAGACTTCAGTTTGTCAGATTAAACACATTAAAATTCTACGAGAGAAGAAACACTAAAATATCACTGTAAAATGAATTCAGCAGATTGTGCCATGGACAAGACTCACAGGAAGAGAGGGGAGAAAGCAAAAACAAGTTTGAAACTTCCGTGTGGTTGGAAGTGTGGCAGCTTTAACTCCTTCACCTTGAAAATAAATTTCTAGGTTACCGTGAGAAATGAGGAGACTGAGGAGTGTATGGTATTATTTAGAAATATGTTGTAACTTGTAAGCCTGGGAAGTTGGGGGATTTTTTCAGCAGTCTTAGAGGGACTTGGCATTAAAGAGAGAAGACTATCTTAATTTGGTTTTGAAAGTAGAGCTGTTCAGCAAATAACATGCAGATGCTTTTTCTGGTTTCTCTCTGTCTAGTTTTTTACATTCTATAAATTATAAACTGAAGCCTTCATGAAAAAGTTTTATTTCTGCCACTGTCCCAGCTTTAAGTTTCAGCAAACTCAAGTAGATGTGTCCAAGGTAACAGCAGCTTCCCTCCAGCTTTGAAGCACCCTCGAAGCAAGTGTTGCAAGTGCCATTAGAGCAAAGCGTGTCTGGCTGATGGATGTGGGGACTCATCACTTCCCTTGATTGGTTTCCTTCGCTTCCCCTATTTCTTCCTCTTCCCCATTGCTGTGAGCAGCACTCTTGTGCTCCCAGAAGGGCAGTGCAGCCCCAGAGTCAGTGGAGAGGGGGAAATCAGCTCCCTGTGTGTGCAGGTGTGGGGTGGAGTTGGGCTGAAAGGAGCCGGGGAGGGCGGAGCAGTTGTGCGGCTGCTCCTTCTCACCTGGCAGAGCATCACCTTCCCAGGGCTGGTGGCAGGGGAGGGCTCTGAGGCAACCTGGGAAGCTGGGAGAACCTTTATCTTCTGGAGAAAAAACCCAGAGCATTTGGTGAAGGAGAAGTTGAAGCAATATCTCTTTTATTCAATTCTATCTCTACAGAGGGGATAGGAGAAACGAAGTGACTTTTGATCCCAAGAACTGAAGTCTAGCACAGTAAATAGGTTCAGAATCTCTTGAGTTAATGAGCAGTGTGCCTGCTGTCCTGGAGGTGGCTTTGGCACTAAGTCTTAATATGAATTCCCAGTTTCCATCCAGCTATCCCACCGCATCATTAAATCTCCCAGGAAATGCAAATACACATTGCCTGTCATTATTCAATGAGAATATTGTTTAACATTTGCAGTGTATACACAACCCATTATAAAACTCAGTGGTGCATGCTCAGAAGCAAAACGTATTACTGTAGATATCAGTAGATAACTATTTATAATTAATCCTGTAGGAATAGCAGTTCTAACAGTAAGAAACATCGAAACTAAATGGAGGGTGAAAACGCCTGAAGTTATTTCCATGGCTGTTTAGGTTACTGGTTTGGTCATTTCAGGGTCAGCCTTCATTCAGACAGCAAGAGAAGCGAGCTACAATTCATTGCCCAGCAAATAGTAAATATTCAAAGAGGGGCTGAATCTTCTGCTGTGATCTAATTCTTGGTGTTTTGAATAAAAGACGTTCTGTTTAGGTTTGCACGACTGGAGAGATAAAGCCGGGGGGGGTTGGTGGGTTTTGCAGAATACCCTGCGATAGAAAGAGTCTGGCTGAGTTCCAGTTTAGAGCTAAGCCAGCCCTGCAGAGGTGTCTGTCACAGGGGTTTCAATCAGTTCTTCCAAAGGAAGAAATTTTAATTCTCCTTAATATTCACATCATCAACTGGGGAGAGCCCTCATTTCCGTCTATTAGCATGGCTTCCACCTGTAGGACATGAAAAATGATCCAAGTTGAGTTCATCAGCGCAGTTCCTGAGAAATGACTCCATAATCGATTTTTAGGGGGAGAATACCTTACCTTAATGACATTACTGGTCAGTCTGCGTCTAATACCGACCCCGTCGCCTCTGGTCTGTCCCTTCCTGGTCTCTACCACAGCCCGTTTGCTCCCCTGCTCAGTGTCCATATGCAAGGCACAGGCCCTTTACACCTGATGATTGGGAATTCCCCCGATGGAGCTATGCAACCTTTCTTAAAAGTGTGGGGTGTTTCTTAGAAAGAAACTGCATAAAAAGGAAACTGTTAACCCCAAAATACAATCAAATATTGCTGCATGTGAGACTGCGGCAGGAGCTTTCCTGTAGCCCTGGGCTGGAGGGCTGAGTTATATATAAAATATAAAAATATATATAAACCATCCATTTATTAAATATGGTTAGTTTTTTGTTTGGATTTGGGGTTTTTTTTTGAAAAAAGCTCTTGCTTCGAAGCTAATTTACTTCCTGGCCATTTGTGGTTGATTACTCAGACTTAACATTTCTCTCTGTTACTCTCTCTCTCTCTCTCTCTTAATGTAAATAATAATTCTTCAATTTAAACTTGAAACATATCAGGGCTGTGACCACCATTTGCTGTCGATCTCTGGGGTGCTAAGACAGAACTCCACGCTCATCCTAAAAGCCTTTTAAGACATAGGGGAAAAACCACAAATGAAAAATAACTTAAACTCTTGCACATCACTACAGATGCATTGGAAAATATCAGCATAGCAGTAAACTTAAAAAGATGGCAAAAGGATTTTTCCCAGAATCAATTAGGCTGGAAAAGACCTCGGAGTTAATTGAGTCCTACTCCTGGCTAAACACCACCTTGTCATCCAGACCCTGGCACTAAATTCCATATCCAGTCTTTCTTTAAACACCTCCAGGGATGGGCACTCCACCACCTGCCTGGGCTGCCCCTTCCAATGTTTAACAACTCTTTGTGTGAAGACATTCCTCCTGAATTCCAAGATGGTGTGTTGGGGATCTGAATCCTCCATGATAAGTTGATCACATGGAAGTTTATCTTGAATATGTCCCAATAACTCAAGGCTGTGCTTGATATTCAGTATTGTATTGATTAATTAGTCGTATATGAGCTGCTTAAGTTAATGGTATGTGGGTTAAAGGTTTAAAAATACAAAGTCCCAGTAATTAAGAATATGCTAGTGTGAAAACTCATGCTTCAGGCTGAATACTCCAAATCACTGTGAAATCATGGATAGAAAATTAGTTTTGCACGTATTTGCTAGGATGGGAGTGGAGAAAGGTGATGAACTTCATCCAAAAGACATTTGTCCTCGATGGAAGCAGACAGTTTGAAAAAAAAGATGTGCACAAATTATTAAAACAAAAAGAACATAATTTGGGTTGCAGAGTGATCCAGTGAAAGATATTGGCTACATTTATTTTTATGATGGCAACAATTTTTTTTTAAGAATGCTCACAGTAGCTAACTAGCTCCGTTTGTAGCTACAATCAGAACAGTGCATTGTCCTTAATAAACTCCTTATTGTTGTACATATTGAGAAGAAAAAACATCAGGCAATCCAGGGTTTCTTGTTAACATGAATTGCTCCTTCCCTGCTGCTTGAGCTGCTGTTTGCAGAGGCAGGATCCCAATCCCAGCCTTGCACAGGCCTTTGGATAGAACTGAGGCCCAGAGGGCTGCGCCGAGGTTTGACCGAACACCTTTGGCAGTGGAAAAATACAGCAACAATCATCATTTGGGTGGCACTGAGCTCCCCATCAGCACTTGTTTTAAAGATTAGAGGATGACGGTAACTTCTAATAATTCTAATAATAAATGCCACTTCTTTTCCCCACTTCTGTCTGCATGCAAGTGGAACAAATAGCTTGTTTAAAAGCCAATATATTAACTTCTTCTTTGTTTCAAACGAAACATAACTGATTATTCAAAGCAGGAAGCTGCAAGAAGAGAAACTCTTGGAAATCCCTAAACACTTGCCCACTGACCTTTGGTGTGCACCAGCCTCTGGAGAACCTTGCCAAAACCACAATCTGTCCAAGTCATGTACAGCATCCTGGGAAAAATTCCTTCCTGTTTTGCTTTTGAACTGCCAAACTTTTCCAGAAAAAGCTGAAATCTGAATGCACAAATGAGCCAAATGTGCTCAGCAGTAACTCAATGCAGATCGTCCCACTTCAAAAGCTCCAATACAGCAATCCGAGCTGAGAGAGGGGAAGATGCGGTGCAGCATTTTCACTTTGGCAAAAATAATAATAAAAATGAAAGTATTTCCTATCCTTAAACCCGTATTGAAAGAAAAATATTCCCTAATAATGGAAACCGTTTTGTGTAAGCTGTACCTGATGTACTTGTGGAAAATACAGCACGAAGAAGTCGTGATTCCCCCCTCACCAGCAATCAACCATCTGATCCCACTCAGCAGCCTAAAGCACACCTTAAACCTATTTATTTCCCCGGCTCAGAAAAGGCAACAAGAACAATTTATTTGACTGAGTTAATATATATGATTCCATTACAGTTTTGGTACCCTGAAGGATGGCACACAGGGGCTTTGTATGACCTTTCCTTTAATGCTCCAGTAGTTTGGAAGTGCCATTAAGAAGTGATCGGTGGGAATTGTCTTAAGGATGCCACCCACCCTCCTAAGAAGGATGTGCAGTGAAACCCGACCTTAAGGGTTGATTTGAATTTTAAAATGGTATTGCCAGGTAAGCAAAGCATGTGAGTTATCTGCTCTACATACAAAACCCACTCCCCCAAAATAACAAACCCACAAACCTCAACTCCTTTGGGGAAAAAAAAAATGAATAAAATGGAAAATGAAAGGGAAAAAAAAAGAAAAAGAGCAATTGATTCTGTTGTAATTCAGATCTCATAATAACAAATGTAATACTAGAAAACAGAATATCTCATTTTGGAATCAGCTTCCATGGTTACAAATGCTCTAAACTGATGTTGAAGATAGACCAAACATGCAGTTAATGTTACACCCATCATCATATGATTAACATTTTCCTGATATTATTAGTGTAACTCTTAGATATTTTTTTTCCTCTTTCTGTCATTCATATTAAATTATGTTCTCACTTCCCTGCCTTTAGTAGCTAACTTTGTACGCTGAAAACAATTTATTATGCCAGCAGAGCAAAGCTGATGGATCTGTGTGTGGGACAGACTCTGTAGCGTTCCTGTCAATTATATTATATTAGGGCTTTCCATTAATTTTGTCTCCCAACTTCATGAAACACTAGAAGGCAGATTCATCTTTCCCCTGATGTAATTGTATTGATTTCAGTGGTGCCATTACCAAGGGAAAGAGCAATAAATGACAGCAAATTCTGGCCCCGGAGTTTTGCCTGCCTCAACTTTCCAGTTCCAGCAGTGTTGCTGGATGCGATTGTTATTATTTGTTTATTTATAGCCCTTTACTTCCTGTGATCACAATATTCTCTGACTTTTGTCATTAAGCAAATTGTGTAATCCTGTTTGATGTTAGTTTTCAGTAATTCAGCTTTTGGTTCTAGAATGACAATCTCATTTTGTCAGGAAATCTGCGTTACATTGCTCAAGCCATTTATATTCCAAGGTATTCTCTTATTAGACTATCTCAGATGTGATGTGCCTTCCTCTCTCATGTAATCCTGTTACAAACACTCTCTACATTAAAATACTTTCTCATGCATATTATTTCGATCCCTACAAGAAAATTCTTATGAGGGAGATGAGCTGTCATGGCATCTCACTGTTCAGTTTTGTCTATGATTTACACCAGTTTTAATATAAATAGCAGAATTCTTTATTATCAATAGCTGGTTTATTTGTTTTAGAATAACTGCATCATTATGAATGTGGTGCTCTGACATTTTTTTTTCCTGTTAGCTGTTGCATTAGTGGAGTCGGTGGTGAAGTATGATTTTTACTTAGTTTTTCTGGTGTAGGATCAATGTCTCCTGCTGCAATTACTAATCTACAGATACATTGACTAGGGCTGTAAACAGCACATTAGGTTAACTTGCAGTATCCATTTAGTCAAAAAATACAATAACAGATATCGGTATGTTGGAAAAAGTGATCCGTGAGTGTGCAGGTGGAACGACTAAAGGTTAGAATAGAAGGAACAATTGGATTTTTTGGCTTCTAACTTTGGGGGGTTTGAAATACAGAAACCAGACGTCTCTAAGGAGTGTAGGCTGCTGCCCTCTTGGCTTGATGTGCAGGTCATTGTAGGTGGGCAGAATGACTCCAGTATTGCCCTCTCCCCGTGCAGATCGTGATGGGGGAGATCTGTAGTACAATAAGTGACTTTCGTAGCACTGAGAAATCTCCTCGCACGAAAGCGGGCGGGAAATGCGGCGTTGTACGATACCCGCGTGGAGAATTGCTGGTGAAATTGGTTTGCTGCCTCTGCAAACTGCCACCCCTTTAAAACACCAGAAATCTTTTGGATGTTGAGAGCTGTGGAGGAGCTGGGAGAAGGTGTCAGCTCTCCTCGGTGGCTGGGAGGTGTGGGCAGGTTCCTGTTTTCCATTTGTGCGGCCCGCTCTAAATGGAGCTGTTAGGTCAAAAACAAAACAAAAGTCTCAAAACTGATCAAGCAGATTTCAGGGAATGCTGGTGTGCAAAAAGAGTGCCGGTATCAAGTGTTTTCTTTTCCAAATGCAGTGCAAGGGAAAAAAATATAAAGCTAAAAAAACAAAAAAATCTCTGCAACCATCTAATAAAAGTGAAGATGGAAAAAATTGCCTGAAAGTAGAGTCAAAACACCAGGTAAGAGGAGAATCACGAACAGATGAAAATGCTGCAAATTCCATACAACATCTGAGAGGAGATTACAGTGTCAGGACAATGGAATCATACACTGAAAATGGTGTTTAAACTGCATTCTGGAAACATTATTGCTATGCTGTAGTTATATTTAACAGGAAAGTTTTTATTTTATTTTTGCGTGCGTCCTAAGCGTGAGATGAATGTAGGTATAAAAAATGAAGAGAGTATCTAAAAATGTGCTTCAAAAATATTACAATGGCACATTTATTTAAAAAAAAATAAATCACTGGTTCCTATTTTTTGAAAAATGGAATGTTTAGGGTATGATAAATGGTAATACAACTTTTCATTTTTGCTAGCCCGGTTATATACCAACTGAAGAATTCATATAAATAGTTGAGGTGGATGGCCTGTGGATATTGTACACAAATAAGCTTTCTTAAAATATCTCTTTGCCACCATCAGTGATGCCTACTTAGAATAAACTGACCTCCAGGCTTTTAGCACTGCAACTGAAATGGAATTTTTTTTAATTTACTTCTGAGGAGAAAAAAAAAAAGAACCCAACAAATTTCAGCCTTCAGATCATTGTTATTGCATGAGGAATGTTTGCTGCGTGAAATACATTCACAGATGGTCCCTAACCATAAGCAGTACATACTGTGTGTACAAGATAAGTCATTCTTTAGTTTCTCTGGGTTTTCACATTTAACCTGTTAGGGGTTTAAAAAAAAAAAAAAAAAAAAAAAAAAGAAAGATGCCAGAAAAGAAATCTCTCTCCCTGTTCAGATGCTACAGCCCAAATGATCCTTTGTGCAGCTGCTCCTCTGCTGCTGCTATCTGACTCCTCAGCTCCCAAGGCTTTGGAAAGAAATGTAGCTGGTTAAGTCAAAGCTTGGTGACAAATTTACAGTTATGGATGATTTTAGATTTTCTTTCGTTAGGAAGTTCACTTGTCCAGGCCAGTGTGATATTCAGCAGAGGTCAGAGACCGCGTGCAGACTCCAGAGAGTGCTGGCCAGGAAGGCAGGATCTGCTCATCGTCTTCCCGGCAGTTCTTGGAATTTTATGCCAATCAGACACCCTCAGAGAATTAGACTGATTTCTTGGAGATTCTTGTGAAGTACTCTTCAGAATGTGCCCCAGTCAGGCATAAGTGGTGACAGGGAAATGCAGAGCAAGCTGGTGTTTTGTGAGCAGTAGCAAATGCGTTTTGTCTGCAGCCTCGGTGCTCTGGGGGTACCCCTCACACGCTCACAGAACATTGGGGATGCTGAAAGTTTACACACAGAGCAACCAGAAAGAGTGGTGGGAGCTGTTGAACACAGACATCACCTTTGTCTCAGGAAATTCCTGAGCACCAGATTCCTGGAGGCTGGGAAAACAAGTCGGGGAAGCAAACGCATCCACGTGCCTCGTGCCCGTGGGCTGCCCAAAGATAACTCTAGCTGGCAAGTGGCCGTGTGGGAGCCTCGTGTGGAAATGCAGGCACCACGTCTGGGAGGACTGAGGAAAGGAGAGCAGATGCGGACAATCGTTCTTCGGTTGAACTATAGCCGTAACCATAGCCAGTCCCTTTTCCCCGCTGGCATTAGTCCTCTATTCACTCCGCATCCCAGGAGGTAATGGATGCACTGATGGAGAACAGAGCTCTCACACAAAAGACACTGGCTCAGAGTCTTATCTCTGGGCTCTCTTTTCACGTTACTTTTGGATCCTGTGAAGTTTATTAGCTATTAATTTCTGTTTTACATAATTTTATTTCTTCTTACAGCTGCTTAAAGGTATAAAGGTGGGAATATTTTTCATTTAGTGCGTTAAAACTCAAGTTCTACATAATCACTCCAAAAGAGAAATTGAATGAGGTTGTGTTACTAAGCAAGAAGTCAAATTTAGATAGACATAAATCTAGAGGGGAAAAAATAGCTGGCATACCTAAGTGGATTTCTTCTTTATGTGAGTTTACTAGGAATCAAATGTATAGCCCTTCATGCAAGTTCTGTGAGAAGAGAAGGAGAGGATCAGCTCCCAAAACTTCGTATGTGCACCTGTGAGTGAGGGTAACGATGAATGAACCAGTTGTGTAGCGACTATTCACCCTACAGACTATTTAGCCCTACAGCTATAACTGGGGCTAATCCTTAATTAGAGCTTTTCAAAAGTAGGGGGGGAAAAAAGCCTTGTGTGTTTTTGAAATACTTTTGCATTTTTCTTAGCTCCGCACCTTCTGATTCCACAGAGGAGTGGAGGCAGGAATGCTGAAAATACAGTAGGAAATACTAACTTTATACCTAAGAAATGTATTTTGGATTGCATTAAAGGTCTCATTCTTTCTGGATTGTCAGCCCAGATCTGCAGGCACCCAAACTTTCCAAGTCTGTAGATGAAAGTCTGTGTTTGTGAGAAGTACTCGGTGTTTTTCTGGCTAGAATTAACGGCCGAGCTTTCTCCATCGCTATACACCTTGAGATATGGATCTCCCAATTTTGGTTACAGCTTTATTAAATAATCTATTTTTTAAAGGATTTCTGATTTGCAACTCTGGCACAGAGTTCACTCTTCCTCCACTCCAAGAAATCACAAAAGCACATTCTCAACTGACTGCATTCAGCTGGATTAATCTCATGTTTAAACCTGAAGAAAGGGTGTTGCTGGGTCAGAGCCTTGACGAGTCTATGAGGCAACTGGGTGAGCGAGGGCTGAAAGAGAGGGTATAACACAGGGTCTTCAGTTTGGGATTTGAAAGTTGAAGGTGCTGGAATTTGTATTAATTAAAATGGTGGATGTCAGTATTATATAATACTGGAGGGAAAGGAGGTGGAGATGGGTGGTTTGGTTTGCTTTAATTAGAGAGAACATGAAGTTGACTTCTGGCTTTGGGGGAGATGAGATGCATGGGCTGAAAACAAAGCATGTGATCTTGCAGAGTGCTGGTGAGACAGTCTAGACAGATTTGTATGGATGCTACAGAAAGCTTTAAGCAAACAGGCTGTTCAAGCTCTGATGTGTCATATTAATAGTCTTTTACTTTGTGGCTCTTGATGACTTGAGTACGTGGCTCTCAGAACAATCATATTTTGCCTAATAAAATTAAAACAGCGTAAAAAATTACTGTTGCAAAATGGGAGGCAAGTCTCTAAAAGACGTAGGCACCTGCATTTCTAAAGCCAACACAAGAAGGAAATGGTTGCTGTCTTCGTTATGGTGTAGAAAATACAACTTAATATTGAATTCTCATCAATCTGTGCAATGCTTAGAATGCCCCAGATTATGTTAAATCAAACAAAACCTTTCTTTGCTAACACTTTTTCTTATTTCCTTGCACACTGTTTTGCTCTATTGTGCATTCAGGCTGAGGGAAGGCAACCTCTTTTGTGAGGACTAAGTGGGCTCTGCTGTTTCGGTTTGCGTGATGTAAATCAATATATGTGTTCAGAACCTTTCCAGCTAAGGGTATGGCTTTCTCTCCAGCGTAGCTTTTGTGACATGGAATTAGAAAATTCCTTTTCCCTTCGCAGTTATTGTACGTGTTCTTCTGTAGAGTAGCCGTTCTGTTCCACGTTTCCAGAGGAATTTGGGTCATTGTTTACTTGTGGCTTCATTAAAGAACGTCCAGTAGGTAACAATTTCCATCGTCAACCTTTGAATATCAAACACACTATTATAATAGTCTTTGAAAGCACTGCATGGAGCACAGAAACCTGAGAGACGCCAGAGCAGCTCTAGTCAAGTTATAAAAAGAGCACTACCATCGCTGCCTGAACAGAAGGAACGTGTGGGGAGATCGAGGGCATTGCCATGACAATTCCGACCGGCGGCTCTTTGTTCTCCTTGCGTTCTGACATAGACTTTCTTCTTCCAACATCAGGAGCAAATGATGATTAGGAGAAGCCGTGCTTGTTGTGGAGAATACATGGCCAAACACCTCTTCTTCTGTTTGTTGGAGCTACAAAATCCGTGGTCAATGGAGTCTAATTTGAATGAAATTTTACGGGCTCACAGAGGTTGGTGTGAAGTAAGGAATGCTCTACTTTGACCTCTGTAGCCTCTCTACAGAGAGCTTAATAGAGAAAATGTTTTAAATTACAGAATGTTCCAATTATTGTACATTTATGGGACGGTGTGAGCTCCCTCTACGGGCTAATTTAACGTCTGCAAATTCCAATAATGCTTTTTTGTAACAAAGCCTCTGTGTAGCCTCGTGGATAAGGTGCCTGCCTAAGGTTTCTAAGGTTGTGCTCTTTTGAGCGTGTGCAAGATGGCTGCCACAAAAGTGTTTGAAGCTGCCGCGTTTGAAGCTGCCGCGTGTGTTTGAAGCTGCCGCATTTGAAGCTGCCAGGTTTGAAGCTGCCGCGTGTGTTTGAAGCCGGCGCGTTTGATGTTGCTGAGTACGTTTGTAAATTTGAGGCAGACTTTAATATTGTTAGACGGTAGGGGAGTCCTTTTCAACCTTTTTTCATTTTTCACTTGAACTTTTAAAAAGTTTTATTTTAACTTTTTTTTAAACTATTTTAACTACTTATGTCAGCTGAGGAATGCTGTGATTCACAGCCATTATTGTAAGGAGGCTGTTATGTATTTTTAGTGCTGCTGGGACCATAGGAATTTTTGAGTGACTTTGACTGCAGACAACAATGTGGAGAATAATCCTGACTGTGAAAAGTGCTGTTGGGGCTACAGAAAAGTACGGAATAATTTTGACCAAGGGCAGTCATGGCTTCTCTGAGGAGAAATACAAGTATGCCCGGGTGTGGAATTGTGGGTTGCTGAGACTGGGAGGAAAAAAAATTGCTGGAAAGAGAAGGTGAAGCTTTGTAGAGAATTGACAGCGTGTTCAGCTAGCTGGGAGCTACAGGTTTGGAAAAAAAAATCTGATGGGACTCCAGAGGAGCCTTCATTGATGCTGGCAGTGAAGAACTTGGGCTGTTCGAACAGTAGGGGAAAAGCATAAATAGTGCCATTTGTTGAAAGCTCTGAACCACCAGAAATGCTAGGAAGGAAATGCTGAATGCATTTGTTGAGAGGTGTGAGGTGTAGTTTGTTTCTTCTGCAGGAGAATTGTTCTGTAATGTTACATTATTTAGAAATGAAATCTTTCACGTCTGAAAACCGGAGTGGGACTGGCGAGTCATTCTTCGTTGGGTGGGAGAGGGAGAGGTTTTTAAGTTAGCTGAACACAGTTTTACATGAGCAAGCAGAATCTTCCTGTGCATGTGCAAGTGGAGGTTGTTTGAAACCTAGAGGTTCACACAATTTAACCAAGTGGGTGTTCTTCAAATGGGACCGAGTCGCTCTCGCTGAACCACAGGGGGGTCTTCTCCTGGTGGGCACCTCTTAAATGTGAGCTGGGAGCGCTGTGCTCCACTGAAACGATCTGTAGTTCTGGGTCTTTGGAGGTCCTTCCCTGTCCCTCCTCCAGACCTGGAGCATCCCTTCCTGGTGAGGTTTGCTCACTGTCTCGGGGACCCTTGGACACCCGGTTGGCTCTGGTACTCTCTGGAGTGTTAGGAGATGGATTTCGTAGCCGCTCTATGAACGGGTTCCTTTTTTACCATATCTCTCCATCATGTGCCGCATTGAATTCTTGGCACAAGATTGGGATCTGGGAGCCTGTGCCTCAGATAACTGGCAACAAGATGTTGAGATCACAGATTATTTTGTTTATAGTGCTGAATCTCCCTCAGACTAAATCATCACCTTTTAATTTTTCTAGCCTTGTCTCCTCTGTTCCGGTGATTCTTTGTGCAGATGTGCTCATTTTATCACTGGAGCTGCTAACACTGAACATTGTTTTGGGTGGAATTGCACAAGTGATGAAATGATGAAAAAATGGTGTGGCGCATGGCAGAGTTGGGTAACACTGATGACTTGGCTTCCCTGGGAAGGTTTCACTGAGGGATTTTTAATTTCCGTACATAAACAGGCACTGAATGGATCTGACTGATACTGTTTGTGCTAAGTTGCTGGTGTGGTACTCCTGATTTTTCTACAGGCGTTTCTCATCCTTATTTTAGAATATTTGTTATGTTTGTTCGACTTACAATGTTGTTCTTACTCTCTCTAGTTTATCAGCCACACAGTGAAATGAACTTCAGTGTTTTCTTTGCTGATTACACTGACTTTTCATTACTTTGAGGCACTTTTTTATCTAAACCAAAGTAGCCTCTGTGCCCTGTCTGGTAAAATTCAGAGGCGCTCAGCTGGATTTCCAGTGCTAGAGCCTGGGCCCTCTTGTTGGCTTTTGCATGGCTTTGGAGCAATGTCTGGTTTTGACTCTATCCATAAACTTCCTCTCATAATTTCAGCTGTACATGTGGCATGTTGTGATCTAAATAACAAATCAGACATAGTGAGTTACCTCCTCACTTTCCTTTTCCTTCTAATAAAGCTTTTTATTGGGACTCATCAACCTTAACACTGTGTGTTTGGATGATTTTTAAAATCATTTTGTATCAGACTTTGTTGTGGTTGCTTCTGTCTTTCTGTTTGTCTTCCAGCTTTGGTAAATCAGGTGGTTATTTACTTTTTATACAGTGTTGTTAATAGAAAATTTATTGCCATTCATTCTGAGCTTTAAATACCTTCCTTGTTAGCATTTTGGGTGTTTTTGTGTGGGTTTCTCACTCCATCCTTTCCAGTCTGTTACATTCCCTTCGTTTTGCTGTGGTCCTTGTTCGTTTGAAGTGGAATTTACCTCTGACTTGTGTATCAGTGCATCCTGCCCTCAAGTTCAGCTCTATCCTCTTGCTCTTCACTTAGCAATGTTATTCTTGCTGGTGATGGTGCTGAAACCCCTGAGCAGCTTCTTTACCTAAGAGCTTCTCACTGGTGTAAATCAATTAGAATGTTATCCAAAGCAAGATCATTGCATGAGCTTGAGATAAAATGTCTTGACTTTTCTGAACCAAAGTTGTGAAATTTCAGGTAACTCCTCAATTATTAATTAAAATGAAAAGTGTCAGCCCTGGTAATTTACATCTTCCCTGTTTCTGAAATTTGTTATATTTTTTAGCCCTTTGCCTATGTCAATGTAATTAGGTTTCGAGGCACCTAAAGCTATTTGAAACAGCAATGGCTTGGTTTTCCTTTCATTTGTGATCCTGAAACGTGCTTCTGTTAAATGAAACTGCTGTTACTGCGCTGATTTACAAAACAGCACTGATAATCAATCTTAGGCATCTCGGTTTATATTAAAATTCTACAATATTGAGTCATTTTGTTGAAAATATTTGTGGAAATAGTGATATAAAAATGAACACTTCACTGTGCACAGTGCATTTTTTCAAACTATCAAACATAGTCTGTCTAGTCACTGAATTTTCTCCCTTTTCCTGGTGGAATCCCAGCAATTTGTGATATTGCTAGTATGTAGTTTTACTTTAAAGCTAGGATACTAGTTGTACTTAATTATATATAATTATATTCTGCTCTTCAGTCACATACAAAAGCTTTCCAATGAGTAAGAATATGTGAAGGGTCTCTCTTATTGTTCCTTCCACTCTATTGTGTGGTTCATGCACGAATGGGATTATAAGGAACGGGGATGTGGCGTTTGCTTCTCGTGGATTCTGCCTTGCTTTTAGCTGAATTCGTATTTTGCATCTCTTGATCTACCATTTTTTTTCCAAGAAAATTGTCATTCGACAGCAGTTGCATGGCTGTAGTTGAAAATTATTTATGTTACTGTTTCTCAGATTCTTGGCTTCCTTTTGTTTTGCAACTTCTGTGGTTGAACAGACAACATGTTCCCAGTTAGATGTGCTTCCAGCTAGTTCAACACAGTCCAGCTCCCTTTCAAACTGCAATGTCTCAAATTTAGCTGGAAACTCCATCCTTAGGTGGAGTGACCTGATCTGAAACAAGCTGAACTCTGAGATGCCCAAGAATTGGCAAGATGATTGATCCTTTTAAGGGACTCCACACATGCACAGTGGAGAATACGCCTTGTAGAGCTGTACTTTAGGACCTGGATTTGAAAACATCAACCTTTGTCCCTTTCTAAATAAGCCCAGCCTATGTTTGGCATTGCACATTCCTTTCCCCAAAAGCTTAGAACCGGAGCAAAACAGCCCAAGCGTAGCCAGGATGAAATGTGACATCTGGGAAATGGAATTAATGGGATATTTCTTTTCCTTTGTTTAGCTATGGAAATTCATCCCAGACTTATGTCCACCTTCCCTCATTTCTTAATTTTGTGCCTATGGAATTTAGATCTGGGAAAGGGGAAACTGTAAGATTTTTGTTTAGCCAGAGAGTAAATATATTGCGGGATAAGATTTCTCATGGTGCGTCGTTCACCTATTAGTAGATCATAATTAGCCTTAAGAATACCTAAAAATCTGCAGAGTTTGGGTTCTTGTGAACATAAAGGCAATCAGTTCCCAAAATAAGCATTTCTTATTGTACAAACAGCCAAATTTGGAGTTTGAGGGGTGACACAATGCTTTGCTATCCCGTGTTTAATCCACCAGTTTCACTCACCTGATTTGGTTCAAACTTAGGGCATCCTTTATTTTGCTCCCTGGCCAGAGGACACAGAAGTGCCATTTCTGTTGGTAATAAGAGACATGAACAACTGGGTTGATCTAATCATGCAAAAACTCTCCAGTGCTGTTTCGGTTTCTCCCTGTTCTTTGTTTGGCTACTTCCCCTTCAGGAAGATGTATTTTTCTTATGCACACCTGTATGTGCTTGTTAACAAGTTATTTATATCCCAACAAAACATTTTCTACTGCGTGGTCATTATTTTTTTATTAATTCATTATGCCCTGCAGAGTAATTCCATCCAAGAGAGAAAACAGAGGCACGTGATTTTTATGAGTGGTCAAAGACACTTGAAAACTGACTTGCAGAATTAGATTCACGTTGCACAAATAGTGGGAAAGGTTTACTTTATGAAGAGTGCAGGGAAAGCAAGGAAGTGTTAATCACTTGGATAATTTCTTTGCAATATTTAATTCTACCTGCTCTTTTGTTTCACAGTTAAGGATAACTGAATGAATAGTGCAGATGAGGAATAAAGATGAATCTTTTGTCAGCTGAAATCCTTAACTGGCAGTCTGTGGGGTTCCCCTTGCTCCCTAAAAGGTTTTTTTGGCATCAAACACAGACGTGTCTTTGCTCTGTCCCCCGAAAATCTGGCAAAGAGAAAGCAGCCGAGAATCAGCGCACTGGAGTGTGGGGTTAGATCTCCTGTGTGCATTTACCTTTGCACACTCTTGCTGATCTTACTCTGCTCCAGTACACCAAACTGCAGGAACTGGAGTGAGTGGGATCCTGAAGGAGGGGCAGGGGTTTGTTTTCCAGGCACTGCAATGCTTCCCTCCCCCAGCAAGTCAAAGCAACACCTAGCAAGCAGCGTTTTCCATCTGAATCTCCAGCATTAAGACTCCTGCTTGTGAGCTTTTCTGTGCTTGCCAGGTATTTATCTCCGAGAAGGAGCGGGATCTTTAACGTCCACCAGGGTTCTGGGAGTGTGGAGCCCGGTGTCTCCGGCCAGGAAACACCCCGATTCACATATCAGTGCACGGCAGTGAGCCTGTACATTCCATTCCTTTCTCCATTACGGGATTTAAAATAAGTAGCTTTAATCCCTGCTCTGTGCATGGGAAAGCCAGAATAGGTGTTGTTGTTTATGGTCTGTGAACAGGCACCGGAGTGAGATTGGTACCGGCAACGCTTTTCCCCCCGGAATAATAAAGTTCTGCACACGAAGGGAAATCTGAGCATTAATATAGAACCTTTTCTTTAAGCTCCAGGACTACATTATGCATCCATATCTTGGGCCCAATAAAATGAATGGATCCTTTTAGTTTTCCTACTGTTATGGGTTTAAAACAGGCGAAGACTTCTATTTTTTTCCACTGCAATTTAATCTAATTTTAATATTCCCCAGATAATAGTGAAATAACCAATTCTGTCCGATTCTGCCTTAGATAAAAGCATCAGCATGTTTGGAACATAAACCTTATTTTACCTTTTGTTGAGCTGCCCAATTTAGTAAGAGCAATTCAGTGCTGCATCTTAAGTGTAGTATGACTTAGAACACTGGAAGCTGCCTGGAATGTGAAAAAAGGGAATAATTTATATTTAATTGGTCTAAACCTACCTTTCCTAGGTCAATAAGAAGAGGAAAATCAGCAGCATTAATCAAGATAAAATTATCAGCTGATTAATCAGTGTTCTAATTACTGCATAGTTCTTTCCCTTTTCAGTTTTAATTACTAAACTTCATTGTCTTTTCCATATGGCCATCATGCATTCACAGTACACTTTTTCTCCTGGTGAGATCATTAATATAAAAAATGTACATTCAAGACATTACTGAAGATATAAGAAATTGCTACTGCCTACTAAGAAATTACCAAGGAAGCTGCAAATCAGCCATAGGTTATACAGGAAAAGTCCAATAAATCTACTAACACTTAAGAAAATAGATACGGTAGAAATGCAGTTATGATTATCAAATCAACCTTTGTCCTAAAGTGAGTTTTGCCAGTCTTATTTCATCAAATCTGTCTCTTGGTTGGGTCAGAAACCAATCAAAATCTGATTGAAACTGGCCAAATAAAAGGGGAGACCTCTCAAATTCACAGGGCTAACGTTGACCACACAAATACTCTCTTAGCACATTCTCTTAGCAGAATATTCCTTCTTGCTAAGGCCCAGGTCCTCAGAGATGTTTGGGCACTTCAGATTTCAGTAGATATTAGATATCTAAATATCTTCCAAGAATTTAATCTCAAATCAATCAATCTGCCATGTATTGGCAGAAGTTATTTAGTCTCTGTGCAAGTCACGAGGAGAATGAAGAGTCGGGCATTGGCCTTTAATGTTGGGTTTTGAGTGAGGAAGGGGGTTAGAAAAGCCCACAGCAGAACTGAGTTTCCGATGAAGTCTCAACTGCTCATAATAGGTCAGTCTGCAGTCCCTCTCACTGCCTTTCTAGAGAAGTCAGGAATTGAAGACAACGAACGGGACGTGTTCCTAGGATTTTATGGAAGGTGCACTAGTTAGATCAGCCCCTACAGAATAAAGCAAGGAACTCAGAGTTCCCTGGGAAGAGCTGGTGCTTCGTCCGTGAGAGCACCCGGTTCCGTACACGTGGGAAACACACAACGGAGTCTTGCATCGTTTTAATTTTTCGATGAATGCCTTAAAGCATTTCCACTGCCCGGAACCTGGCAGGTTCTGTCCCTGGTCTGCAAGGTCTCTTGCATCCCTCACCGTGCTCTTCATCCATGATGGAAATGGTGGATTTTCACCATCCAGCTTGCAAGTCTTCTCATTTTAAAACAGTTTCTATGTCCTTGTCTATTTACTTTTAAAATCAGGTTTTCCTGGGAAGTAGTCATACCAGTTATTTAGTTAACTGATTAGTAATTGAAGGCCTAGTTTGGAAATTGTACAAGTTTCCTATGAATATTCATAAAAAATAATTAACTTGGCTTCTGATTTAGAACCCAACAACAGTTCACTTTTTTTTTTTTTTTTTTGATAGATGAGTTAATTATATGCCAAGGTCTAGTTGCTGGGGTTTCTTTCCTAAGTGATGATTGACTAACTGCTGCCGGTGACAATAATCCCGGGCTGGGGAGGCTTTTTTTGTGTGCTTTGCTTTGGGCTGAGGTTTTTTTGTTTGCGTGTGTCTTTCCTAACGTTGCTCTGCAGCTGGAGGTGGCACATCGCCACCACCCTGCTAAGGATGTGGGTGCCCTGATGCAAAGCCCCTTCCCTGGCGGACCCGCTCCGACTTGTTTTCCTCCCCAAAGCCCTTGGAAAGGAGGATTGCGAGACGCAGATCGCAACAGGACTCTCATTCAAACTGGCGATCTGGTCAAGTCTCTGCCGCCTCAAAGCGACTCGCTGCCTTTTACAAGAGGATCAAGGGGGCTGCTCAGGCCGCCCGAGCCTGGATGGGCAGCTCGCCTTCCTTTGCCTGTGGTAGACACTGGGCAGACATTGGCATGGGCTGCCCAGGGGGTGGTGGAGTCCCCATCCCTGGAAGTGTCTAAGGAAGGACTGGACGTGGCACTCAGTGACCAGGTGGCGATCGGTCCCAGGTTGGACTCGCTGCTCTCCGAGGTCCTTTCCAACCTAAGCGGCTCTGTGATTGTGCGAAGCCGAAGCCAATTGCCCGCTTGGGGAGCGGCACAGCCGCCGGCCCAAGGACACGGGCAGCGAAGCCCCGGTGCCGGGAGGGGACGGCGGGGAGGCAGAGCCCCGCTCCCGCAGCCCGGCCGCGGAGCAACGCTGCCATCTAGTGCCACCCGCGCCCTCCCCGCCTCTCGGGCTCGCTGCTCTCCGCAGTTTTTTATTTATTTTTTTTAATTTTTTTTTTTTCTGAAAGGTTTTTATCCCGTCAAGGAAAAACCGGCTCTTGGAAAACAACCAACTCAGTTGGAACTCGGAGATAATAATCAGTTTCTCTGGGCTTGTGAAATTGGCTCATTAAGCGTGCTTTTTAACAGAAAATATTGGAAGCGATTAAGTCTGCTTTAGTGAGTGGGCATGAAATGGCCAACCTTCGGCCACCCACAGCTCCTAGGTGCCTGGCGTCGTTTTATGCATGCAGCGTAATGTCTTTACTTGAAGTGCTGTTTATTCATCACCTGCTTATTTATCTCTTTGCATTTGGCAGGCACATCGATCAATGTTAAACTGTCACACAAGGTTATTTTTCTTTTACATAACAGTAGAGGCCTAAGGTAGTGGCATATTAAAAGTAATAACTTTCTAACTTGTAGCTCGAGATGACAGCACCATTTGTACCTGAATATATTATAGCCAGAAATTCGGGAAAAAAATATAAAAAAACGGGGGGGAAATATTAAAGAAGTTTAAAAAACGGATGATGTCTGTTAAGAATTAATGTTCTTCCAAGGTCAAAAGGCTGGGAGCCAGCATTCCCCGAGTTGCTATGATTGTGTGCCTGTGTGTGTTGTGAACGTGTCTGGTGAATGGCTCTCCAGCACACAACAGATCCACCTCTGACCCACTGGGATTAACTTTAGGCCTTAACATCCCTGATAAACCCACAGGGAGACTCCTCTACACATGCTGTTCACCACCCAGCCCGATTTAGCCCGTGAGAATCAGGTAGTTCTGCTTAGAAGTGGGTTGATTCCTCGCAGTGTGTGGATCCAGACGCTCGTGTCCGTGTCGTGGTTGTGCAGCAGTCACCTGGAAGTCGGGCCGTGCCCAGGGAAAACTCGAGTTGAATAAACAGGGAGGGGTGTAGTTATCAACAACCGTGCGCAGCCATCTGAAAAACAGCAAAAAAGTCAACGTGGAAGTAAGTCTTTTCATTCTAGTTTCTCTCACCCTCACACCCCCCCTTTTCTTTTTTTGGTTCTAGTATTCTGTTGCTTTCAAACACTGCCCAGCTTTGATAGACTTCCTGTCTTGGCACAGGGCCAGGCAAGCTTTCTCTGTACAAACAGGTTTTCTTTTTATTTTCAGTCCAGCCTAAAAATGCCTACAGATAGAAGAATGTCAGATCTTTTTAGTGTTGAATTTCAAAGCGGTCCTTAGAATTCTCTCCTCCCCTTGATCTCGTCTTTGGATTGCAGCTTGGACTCGCTCTCTGTTTCTAAATATAAGCCGTGGACAGTGGCTTTCTAATAAAATGCTTTGATAGGCTTGTGTACATGGGAATTAGGCGTGGGGCTGTGGTGGACCCTGTGTCAGCAGCCCCATTGGTGCTGACATGAAGCACCACTGCTCTGCCACCGCCGCACACGTTGCTGCCAAAGCACCCGGGCTTGGAAGCGTGACTGGAGAAATGGAAGCGCTGAAGGAAGCAAGGCCATGAAATGCACTTCATGCAGATGGCATCTTGCTTTCTGGGTTGAACAGAATTTATCGTTGAGCCTGGTCTATCTTTGGATCTGTTAATTCATGTATTCATTCCTGCTCTTGGGCAGACACTTCTGTTTTATCTCATGAAGTGCAAACCTGGAAGGGAAGGAGGGGGAAGCTCGTCCATTAAAAAAAGCAGCACCTCCACATGTCTATGCTCCTGGATCAATATTTGCATCAAAGTGGTTTAAATGTATGTGGCTCTAGGGCTGTCCATTCTTTCAACCTGACCTGCAGCATTGATTAGGGCTAGTAGAAGGAAGGGAAAATAGCAAATCCGGTAAGATAAAATTAAAAAAAAAAAAAAGCCAGGAATGTCACTGTGACTCCTGAGAAAGAAGCACTTAAAGTGCTCCCATCATTTGTATGACCTCAGCAATCCCCTTAGTTAGACACTGCCCCTCTTCGCCACTCACATGTGGCACTTGTGATTCATTTGATCATATTTCTGAGAATAACAAAGAGTATTTCAGATTTTATCCGAACAAAGGTGAAATTTCCTTGTTTGGGCTGTAGGAGTTACCTCAATTCTGGATAAAATATTTACACTGATTTTTTAAATTGCTACTTCGCTTTCTCCTTGTATGTCCTGATTCATGGAAGGCACAGAGGAAGTTTGCGATGTGGATAAAAATTAACTTCTACGTGTTTTCTTCCTCCATTAAGGCTGCAAGCCCTTCCCTGCACTCCTTGGACATTACACACGCAGGGAGTGCAAGGCAATTTATACCCTGAAGAGATTCTTATCTCAAGAGGAGCACAATTAAAGCAAAGCTGCAGGACTGACCCTCAGATTTTCCTGAAGGAAACATTTTGCTCCTTCTGTTGTTTTTCCTGAAGTATCTTTCCAATTCATTTCGAAGCACTTGAAATTGAAATCACTAAGAGAGAGGTCTCTTGGTGAAATCTCGGCTTTATTTCATTTGGCTTTACCAGGTCCGGGATTCCCCTCGAAGAATTTGCCTTTCTGTGCCTACTGGGATTGGATGGTGACTTGGAGCAAGATCGGGGCTTACCATTTTCCCCCTTTTTTCCTTTTTTGTTTTGAATGTATAGACTAGTTTGTTTACATTTGTATTGCACTGGATATATTTGAAAAGGCAAGTTACAGTCTTGGATCTGCGTTTCTTTCTCTTTGGTCTCAAATAGACTTTTGGTATTGAATTCTCTGGATGGAGGATCAGCCTTTAAACTTTGACCTGCATGTGTGATTGCTTAGGCAACAGCTAATTTTGAAGCAGAAAAGATTTAAGATCAGCTTTTTTGAAATGACTGCAATTTTTGATAAAGAGAAACAGAAAAACACAATGACAGAACATAGTATAATACATAAAACTGAGAGGGGGAAAAAAATGACCGCTAAGAAATTTATCATGTAAACAAAGAAGTCCAGCCTATTGAATGGAATAAAATTGAATAAATAAAATGATCTCTCCTCCATGCTCTGCAACTCCTCAGCTGGCAAAGCACTTAGCACCTACTCAGATTAAGCTGCATGAATACAACAGTATTAAGTTAGCCTCACAAAAGAGGACTTCCAGTATTAAGAGTGATCAAAGGATTTTAGCAAGGCAGGCTTGCCCATGACCATAAAGGTCTCCTAATAAAGTAGAGCTGAGCAATTAATTTACTTGACGGAATGTCTGCGAGCAGTTTGCAATTTCCCTGTATTTACCTGTTATTCAGAGTAACTTGGTGGTTTTGGGAACGTTTACGCACAGAATCGATAACGAGCGGGATTCCATGAGGATTCCATACCCGATATGTTAAATTTGGGCTGGGTTGGTTACAGCTAATTGGTCATTTCAGTCAGAGGGAGAAGCAGCGAATTAGCATGTCTAAGACATTTGCCCAAATGTTAAACCACCGCTGGCCCCATAAACCTCGCCTGCGGCACTTGGCATTTATTGTCCATTCCACTTGTCTCACTTCACGTGTCTCCCAGACATAATTTAGGGCACTGGCTGCCAGTAGCCCTGTCCTAAAACTAATATACAGCTCCCCATAAAACAGTTCTTTCCTGACCTGGCATCAGTACCTCCTATGTTTGTTGTCTTACAGAATTTTATTATCCCCAAGGATAATGGCTCCTGCAAAATGGCTGAGGATTTCATGGCTGTCATGGCAAACACAGGCTCGGAACATGTGCTTTATATCTAAGGCAGATGGGCCAATGTGCTGGGCTCCGGGGGCTGGGAGGAGAGATTATGGCTCCAGGCCTTTTCCTCCTCCAGACACTGGGTTTGGGTGGTATCACGCAGCCTTTGGAGAGTCTAGTGCTTCTGGCTTGGCTTCAGGTGTACCTGGAAGTTAAAACTGCTTTTTTTCCTGGTTGCATTATGTTATCAGCAGCCCGGAGAGATGCAGGGATTGGGACCACTGGAGATCCCGAGGTGTTAATAGCCGACCAGTTCTGAGGTATTTTCATCTGAAACCCAACTTCATTGCTGTGCAGCATTTTTAATTCATGTTATTTGGCCACGCACAGCGGGTGTGAGCACTTCTGTGGAAGAACGCACAGCAAGGAGGCTACAGGCATAATAACCTCCATAATTTTATCCAGTGTACTTCACCAAAGTTCTCTTTTGAGGCAAAGTACCAGCTTTCCTTAAAGCTGTGCTTAGCTCTTAGGAATTTAGCTTTTAAAGGAAGTCTTGCTAATATTCCTCCATGTCCTTCCTGTTTTCTCTCCCTTCTCCTCCCTGAATTATTTCCTCTCTGACAGCCACATAGCAAGTGGAACATTTAGTTTGGGTTTTGCTGCTGAGTTTCTCCTGTGGAGTAAGTTTTAGGGTAAATGCTTCTGTGCTGGAATGGTGGTTATGGAGAGTAAAGATAACATTTAAGGGTAGAACTACTGCAATGAATTCATGCTTGTTTTTTCAAGAGGCCGTGTTTTGCGTCACCTGCCTTATATCACCTCGTACAATTAGGTCACTTATGTAAAAATGGATATGAGTTTCTAATGTTAGGCAGGCAAGCTCTGTCAGGTTGGCTCGGGTCCATTCCCATGCAAAGGTGAGGTTGCTGTGTGCGTGACGTTCTCCAGCGCTGTGTTCGAACGCGTCCCTGCCTCTTGAGCAACGGGGCTGGCCCACTTAATGTGCTAATTCAGCTCCCTGCCTCCTGCGTGACACAGGGTTCCCGAGCTGTCATTTACTTTTCCTTAAAGTATGTCTAATTTCTAATTAAGCACTAAAAGAAGAAACATCTTTATCTTCCCAAGAAATCTTGCCCCTGCTTTTGGTGTAAGCATTTAACGAACTCAATGCTCAGCAAGAACGATGTTTGAGAAATACAGTCAGAAAAGGGGAACTGTGTTACAAAGTTTCATTACAAAGAGTATCCAGTAGAAGTGTCAGTTGAGAGGGTCTCTGTTTCCAAGTCAACATGTTACCTGGACCTGTGGATTTTCAAAGATCAGATTAATGTGCAGAAACTCAGTTTCTGTCTTGTGCAACCATCTGAGATTCTGCTGGGCAAATATGGCATGATATATCAACTCCAGTTACAGTTGGCTACGACCTGCTCTTGGGAAATCTGCTGCGTTGTGTGGGCCAGCCTGATCTCTAGTGTAACACTGAAAATAATACTGGAAAAGATTACCCAAAGGATGTGGAGCATTGTCCAGCCCTTTGAGCCCTTAAATGATACTGAATACTTTTCTGAAAGCGATGCTCTAGGCAGACCCAAAACTACACTGCTTGATACAAGGTTTTTTTCTGTAAAATCACTGACCTAAGTTGCAGAAGATTTCCCCTTGGGTAGTCAGTGGGTTCTTCCATCTCTCGTGCCTGTGGCTCCAAGGGTGTGCACAGAAGCTGCCGGGAGCACAAGTGGCAGCTGCAAGTAGGGGCCTGCATTTGCAAGAATGCAAAGTCTTGCCAAATATTTGTACCCCATAGGGTCTGAGACAACCTAAAGGTTGTCAAAGGACTGACAACCTGTTTGCTCAGCCCCGCCAGGCAGTGAGGAAGCTGAGTCTTGCTGGTTGTGTGCTGCTGGCCCTGCACGTACGGACCTAACCTGCTGCTCTTGCCAAAATCTTCCAAACACTACTGAGCCCCTGATCAACAAATTGTCCTTCAGTCAAGGAAGATGTCAGCAAGCTAGCTGGCATCCAGGAAAGCCAAATCCTGTCAACAGAATATCCTGCAGCTGTCTGAGGAGCACACCTTTACCCATGGGGATAGGGGAGCTCTGGGAAGGGTTGTGTCTGTGCAGACCAACTGTCCGTACAATCAGTTGTGGCCAAGTGTGAATTCTCTGTACTGAGTAAGTGGGCGCACAAAGAAATTAAAATTTTATTAGCATCATTTTATGACACAAATGAGAAGGGAAAAAACATCAACCTGTAAGACAGAACTCTATTCAGATATGTGCCTGTCCTCTCTCCATTCCAAGAAAGACTTGGTCGCTCTCTCTGATGCACAACTTGCCTTTATGTACTTTGGATACATCCAAACTGAGAGATTTGAATATTTTCTTGTTGCTGGCTCAGCCCTACAGACAGGTTTCAGCACCTCCAGTTAAAACTGAAGCTCTACTCTTCGTGGAGCCCTAGCCATGCTGGTTTCACTCATGGGACTCCATCATCAGCCCTGGAGATGTGGCTAATGCCCAGTCTAAGACTTTGAAAAGGGCACAGTGGCCCAGTACTTGCCAATTAGGATTTTTAAAGATTTTTGAGACTGTGATTTGGCAGCAGGATGAGGAGCTCCGTGTCCCTCTTTGCTTTTGGGAAAACGGTTACCTGTAAAAAAAAGGTGTAGCACTTGCACAGCAGCTAAAAGGGGAGCTTAAATGTTGGCTTTTTGACTTTAGTGGGTGCTTGCTAATGCAGAGCGATGTGAGGCAAAAGCAGTCAAGCACATAAGTGATTCAGGCTTTCTTACTCCTATTTAAACAACTCCTGATTGAAGCTGAGAACAGACAAACATGAGGAGATGTGTCTGATGATTCTGAACTGCTGAAAGTGCTCGTTTCACCTCTGCTTCCACTAAACCAATGCTTCCGTTGGATATCTTTGTCATGGAGCAGGAGAAGGCAGTTCCCTTTCTCCTCTGTATTTGTTAGACATAATTCTTGTTGATTTTTTCAGTTATGCACTTGCATTGAAAGTGGGACAGGAGTCCTTGGGAAAGTAAAAGTAGTCCCTATAATGATCTCAATAGGAGGGAGATTATCAAATAGAGGAGAAAAAAGTGTAGGGAATTAAGATGTCAAGTACTGTAAAGCCATGTTAAGAGTCACTCCATGTACTTTGGAAAAACAAGTATCCTAAATTCTCTGTAAAAAGACCAAAATGTACCTCAGCAAGGTCTCACTCAGCTGTTGTAATTTCCTTTCAGTTGTGTTTGGCCCTTTTATAACACAGAAAATTTAACTTCAAATAAATTTAAGGAGGAACGTAGATAAATAATATTTAAAATGGAAATTAAAAAAAAAAAAAGTGTAAGAATTTGGGAGTCCTAATTCCTCTGGGAACAGATGCGTATCATCATCTTCACATGCCTAAGCTGCACGCCCTTAGGCTGTGAATGTCAAATCCCCTTTATCTTCCAGCACTCTGGTATACAAATAAAGATGTTTCTATAGCAATTCTAGTTTCAGGAAAAGGACAAGTGCTGACTGAATATGATCCAGGGGTTCCAGATATTAGGGCAATGCCCATTATCCGAGAGGGGACTAGGATGCGATAGTAGCTGTTTTCAATAAAAAACACCGAGAGCAAAGCACACGCCCATGTAACAAGTCTCCATTGACCTTAGCAATGCTTTTGATGCTCTCAGGCTTCCAGCTCTGTGAAAATTATTGGCAATATTTCCCAACTCCTGGATGTCCAGAAAAGTTTGTGAAATTATCCGTCATCTGCACAATGGTGTGCTGGATAGAGGCTGGGGCTGGCACTCTGTTGGATCCATTTGTAATAGCAAAAGGAGTCAAGCAAAGGTATATTTTGGCACAGACCGTTCTTTGGACCGTTCTTTGTAGTAATGATTGATGATGCCACTAGAGACATGATGCCAGGAATATTTATTAAATTTTGAACATCTGGCAAGCTCTTTAACCTGAGCAGATTGAAGGCCTCCACAGCACTGAAGGAGAAGGTTATATGTGAACTCCTTTGCGCAGGTGGTTGTGCTTTCGTTGCACACACTATAGAAGACCTCTAGTTCACGACCAACAAATTTGCTGTGGCAGCTGAAGTCCACAGATTTATCGTTAGTCAGAAGAAAAGCAAGGTTGTGCACTAGTCCAGAGCTGCAAAAGCATCTGCAAGATATAGAACCAGCGTATTAGCGTGGGTAATGGATTTAATTTATTTTTAAGAGACTATCAGATGTCTAAGAAATCATGTGCAGAATTAAAAATACATGTTTTGCATGTGAGATTGCATCATAAATTGACACATGCACGGTATCCCACAGAATACCAGACTTAGTGTTTATTTTGCTGTAGTAATTTCCACATTAGTCTGTGGCTGTGAAACATGGACAAGTCATTGCTGGCACATCAAAGAGCTGGAAAAATTCCATCACCAGCACCTTCGAGCTATTATGCATATCAAGTCGTAGGATAAGAATCACAAATAACAAGATTTTGCAAAGAGATTGCACAAACAGTATTGAAGCAATTATTATTATAATAATAGCATTATTTTGCTGGACTGGACGTATCCTCTGTATTTAGGACACAAAGCTCCCACAGTCTGTGCTGCTCAGTAAACTTAGGACAGGCAGCAGATCAGAAGTCAGGAGAAGGAGAGGCATTTTTCCAGGAAAAATCGCTCCCTGGTTGCCACACAGATGCCATCATTTGGGAAACGCAGCATCAGCTATTAATATGGAGTACTACAGTGCAAAGTGAGACATGTTGGTCAATGGAGCTGAAAAATAATTCACAACTCCAAACTTGTGAATAATTTTGCCCTTGTTGAACATCTGTGATTAAATGGCAGTCTCTTTAGATGTGGTTGTACTAAACTCAATTCCGAAATAAACCAAATCGTCGCTGAGGAACACTTAGGCATCGTTCTCTCCGTGTCCAAGGGATGATGAAGTTCCAGTTCAGGAAACCATCGGGGAGAGTAATGTTGGAGACAGCACTGGCTACTGGTGTTGCTGCCCTCTGTCCAGCCCGTGGGATTCTAGGATTCAGGCAGGTGTGGCTCTGCTAATGGAGTGGAAATCAGGGAAGAGTGAACTGGGCTGAAAGAGAAGGAACCCTCGTGTGGTGCTAAAGAAGCTCCACAGCAGCCAAAAAGAGAAGGCCCCAAGCTCAGCTTCCATTCTGGGAACACTGCGAGTGATTAAGCCTGGCTCCAGGAGAATGCATTTTTCTTTCCACAGCTCTCTGAGAAGGCACAGGAAGTTCACAGGGAATGGAGAATGGAATGGAGAGCTGCCGTCACCGGCTCCTGGGATCCCGGAGTGACACACACAGGGGAGTGGGCTGGGGGCTTTGCAATGCGGAAGTTCCCTGTGGATCAGGGTTTCTTCCCGTTTGCCCCGTTCCAGAGATCCCTGCAAGAGGCCCGCTGTGCACAGGCCTCCTCCCCAGCAAACAAAGGGACAAACGTTCCGGGGGGTTGTTCCCTCCTGCTTCCTTAATATGCAAACTTACAATAAAAAGGAGATTGGAGGGAAGGAAATAATCAGATCAACTGCTGTCATTTCCATTTAATTGCCGTGTTTGCCATTTCAGCAGCGAGCGCTGAAATGTGCTCAAGGCGGTGGGAGAAAGGCAGCCTTTGGTTCAGTAGCTGTTCTTTAAACAGGAGTTATTCAAATCCCAGGCAAGGTGGCAGGAGCTCCGGGGGAGCTGCTGCACTAAACAGGTCAAAGGAAGAGCACAAAGCACATCTCAGAGTTTGGGACGTGGCGGTAATAAATGTAAACAAGCCAATTAGAATATATTGTTTGCTGAAATGAAACTTCAAAACCTGGGATGGTTGTACACGACCTATAGGAAATGAAGTGGAAGCAGTTCAGTGTGTGTAAAATTGATAGGCAGTTTTTATCTCGCTATCCTTTTTATCTGGAGCATCTGAAATCCAGTAAATATATTCGCTTGCCCTACTTTTGAGAGTAATTTTTCATCACATTTTCAGTAATTGGATATCACATATTTTACGGTCTTACTCCGTGTTGTTGGAATAGCCAAAGAAAGGAATAAAATGATAAATTGAATTACTTTAGGTCGGGCAGTTTTTATGGGAAAGTGAGATAGACTGGATGCCTTAGGTGTAATCCTCTGACCACATTTGAAAACTTTTAGGCTAGTAAAAATCCCAGTCATTGGCATGCAGTATTTCACCTCTGAAACAAGGTATTGTTTACTGAAAGGAAAAAAAACCTCAACAGCGTTTTAGTGTAAAACCTGTCTAGATTTTTAATGAAATATTGGAAGGAGGAAATACTTTTGTCCTGGCAAGACCTCAAGGGTGCTTTTCTTAATTTCTCAGTTCATTTTGTTCTCTTATCTGAAGTATGTAAAAGGGATTTTGTATTTCAGTTATGAAAATGTGCATATTTTATGCCACAAAAGAGAACCTTTTTTTTGCTTTCCTTTTTTTTCTCCCCCCTTTTGGTAAATATTCTTTCAGAAGAAACACAATCGATGTAGTCAGAGCTAACAAGCAGATGGATGTATTTGAATGCCATTATCTTATGTACAGTGATATTATCTCTTTCATGAAAAATTCAGCAGTTTGGGCTGCTTTAGTCAAGGAGAAGGAGGAAGTAGGGAAGAAAAAATAGTGAGAAAAACATGATCAGACTTGGAATCCCTGAGGGGGTCACATTGCATCATTTAGCAGGAGAATAACCAATGCAGAAGGAGCAAAGTTGGTGGAGTTGCTGTCTGCTCTCCTTATGGCGTTCTTGGCTCCGAGCTCTCTTCAAGCCCTGCAGCTGTAGGTGGGCAGCTCTTGGGCCTGCTAAAGCATCACACCATGACATTTTTATCATCAGTCTAGGAGAAGAAAATAAATTTGCTAACAGAATATAGTTGGCAGGCTAATACTGCCTTGTCACATTCCAGACATCTCCAGGTCTGGCCTGAGCCAGGGGAAACAAGAACGAGGGCCAAGAAGTTCATGATGGACATGTTATATGAAGAGCAGAAATGCATTAAAAGGGGGGGAGGCTTCTCTGCAGTAGAAATTGGGTAGACCTGGTGATTTCCAAAACAGGGGTGCTTGTGCCTAGGAAATACTTACACCTGGGAGGTGGAAGGCTCCGTTTCTGTAAAATCTAATCTGAATCCTCTCTGAGGCCTTTAACATTTTATTTCCTTTTATTGAAAAAAACCCCAGAATTAAAACTAACACTGTTGAGGTAGAGAGTTGTGCCCTGTTCTCAGGTATCTGCTGCATCCAGTAACCTCCAGCAGCTGATCAAAACCACTTGTATGCAAAGATTTAGGTTTTGCTCTCTCTGGGAATGGCGTGTGGGAATGATTCCCACTGCTCTTTGGTTCTTGTGGCATTTTCTGCTCCCCAAACCCTTCCCTGTGTGCCTGCCCCCGTGGTGGTTGCACTCGCAGGGAGAGCAGAGAAGGTGTCAGTGTCACTGCATGGTTTTCAGGGGGGAGCTGGCTGCAGAAATTTTAGGTTCTCACCAGGCAACTGTGGAGTTAAACCATGTCAGGAGTGGACGTTTCACCCCCCGGGGCTGCAGCAGCAGAGCCTGGGCTGCAGCCCCTCTGCTGGGCAGCTGAGCTGTGCCCAGTGTTGGGCACAACAGATGAGTAAAGGCTGTGCTGGGGAATTCCACACGACGCGTTGACGTGTGATGGAAGAGCGGCCGTGCTCCGCAATCGCGCTCCCCTCGTCCGACAGGATGAGGTGATTTGCATCATCTGGTAAATTAAATCTATTTTTACTTGCCTGCCCAGCACCGTGGTGGCCCTGAAGCATGGGGTGTGTCCTCAAGGAGCATCGTGTCCCACGGGGTCGCTCCTCCGCGGGGCATCTGTCCCAATTCACTCGGCCACGTTTGGCAGTGTGGGATTCAGCTTCGTTTACACTAAGGGAAAGAAAAATTCAGGGCAATGAATAATTGAGAAAAGGCATTATGCAAACAGTGCAACTTCTTTGGGGTTCTGGATGTGTCACGGAATGTCTTAATGATAAATCTTTATGAAAATTATTTTCATGAGTGACCGGGTTGATTGACTGAGCTTTCTGTAGCCCAGGTTGTGGGAAGAGATGTGTAAACCCAAACTGGACCTTCAAAAGTCCTTGCCCAATATGTGTTTACAGCCAGTCACGCTGCCTTTTTCACAGTGATTTGCCCAGGTTCAGAACATGTAAAATTAAGATTTACTTTACTGTAAGTTCTTGAATGTCATTGAAATGTTCTGATTACTAAATGGTTTCTCTTTGTTTGAATTTTATTTAAAACAGTACGTCAGGCTTAAGTATAAAGGTTCTCTTAGGTAACCTTAAAATTATTATGTCTAATCAGGATTTTTTTCTCCCCAAAATGCTGAGTTACTCAATTCCTGTGTCATGTCCCTTTAGAAAAATAAAAGTGTTAGTTAGGAAAATATTCAGGTCATTCCTATAAAAATAACCTCCATTTTTTTCTTTTTGATGAAATGGGGTTTGTTGAAAGTGCTGGCATTTGGTGGGCTGAAAGAAAAAGTAGGACTGAAAAAATATTTAATCTAAGTTGTAAAGGAGCTTGGAACCACACCACAAGCATCATAATTAACTTTAATAATTATAAATGTAAATGCAGACAAGCCACAAGGTTTTAATGGTGTGCCACATGCTTCTGCTAATTATTTTAGAGTTTGGACACATTCAGTGCCAGCTAATTATAAACCCTGCTATGGAAATCATCTGTTTATATTAGACTTATTGATCTCTAGTGCTTAAGCAATATGAAAAGGGAAATCTACAATGCCGTACCATCTGCTTTGTATTCCTAATTGCTTTTAAAGAATCAAATATATAAATAGTCAGCTTTTTATATGTTGGGCTTCAAACTCATTCAAGAAACACGTTCTGCAAATCTAGGCGAGCAAGGAAAAGATGGAGCATTAATAATTTCTCTCTTCCCCTCCAACTTCTTCCATCCTTGGGTCTCTGCAGTTCGCTGACCTCAACGCGGGAGAACAAAACCTGCATCTCCCCGAAGTCCCACACACTGGTCAAGCCAGCTGAGGAGTTGTGCAGTTTATTATTTACATCTTTTAATTGCACATTTTCTTTTACTCCTTGCCATCAAGCGCACCTTATGTCCATGAACATTTCTTGTTATTCCACTTAATGGATATACAAGAAGAGGGGAAGGGAAATTAATGTTCAAACTAACGATCACCTCCTCTGGGAAGTCTTTGGCTTTATGGCAGATTAAGCCTATTGGGCTGCATGATGGGCATTTGCTTGTGGGGGAGGACGCAGATTTTGATTCAATTTTCTCTCTTTCTTTGGTTTTTTTTTTTTTTTTTTGGAAGTAGCACTATTACGTATTTCACGGTCATTTCTTTGTAAAATTGCTGATTTTTGTGCCGCATAAAATAACTGTTCAGTGCTTTAGCTGCTTGCAGTGTCACTTTTACTGGGATAGGTTCTTTTGTTAGGTATTTACTGTTCTGCGGCCCTTTGTTTTGTTGAACCCTGCAGGCAGCAAAACATCACAGCCACTCCCTCACTCCCTCCTTTCAGTGGGATGGGGGAGAGAATCAGAGAAAAAAAAAAAAAAGAGTAAAATTTGCAGGTTGAGCTAAAGATGGTTTCACAGGACAGAAAAGGAAGGGGGAAAAAAAAATACAAAGCAAGTGATGCCCAGACTGTTTTGGAGCAGGGGCCCCTGACCAGCTTTCCCTCCAGTTTTCACCCAGTTTATCCACTGCCCCTGTTACCCCAGGCTATGGAATATCCCTCTGGCCAGGTCAGCTGTCCCGGCCACGCTCCCTCACGGCTCCCTGGGCAGCTCCTCCCTGCCAGAGCACGGGAAACTCAACAGTCCTTGATTTAAGGCAAGCACTGCTCCGCAACAACCAAAACATCCCTGTGCTATCAGTGTTATTCTCAGCCTAAACCCAAACCACAGCACTGCTCCAGCTACGGGGAAGCAAACCAGCTCAGTCCCAGCCAAACCCTTTCTTTTTCTGAAGCTGGAATTTTTTTCTAACTTTTTTCTTTTCCCAAGTTAGAAATTCTGGTGTAACCGAATTGTTTTGTTCGTTGTCTCACTGCGGGGTTCAGCTCTCATTACCGGGATGTTAATCCTGGAGGAATCCTGCAGCGGACGTAAGAGGGAGAGTGAAGATGCAGAAGGGTGGCTGGTGTGAATTGTCACAGCTCTGCAGCGTTTGAAGCCTACGATGCGACGACGGTTTGCGTGGGACAGGAGAGTGCCCCAAGAATGGCCGGCTCTGACAAACTGAGAAACCGGGCCAGACCCCCAGCTCGTGTCAGTCGTAGTAGCTCTGCTGAGATCCATGGAGCTGTGCCAGGCTGCACCAGCTGGGAGTCTGGCAATCGCCGGGTAAAATGAAACAAGTTAATGCACTTGACTGCTGCAGTTAAGGGGTCCTGAACCTCTGCTGCTTCGCCTCTTGAGGAGCTGCTCAGACAACTCCCTGCCCTCACACCCCCCTCACACGGGGTGTAAATGTGTACGGGGGCACGGTGGGACAGAGTCTGCCCTTAAAAACACACCTCAGAGCTGCGTTTGTGGGTGAGGATCACTCTTGGAAATTCCATTCTTCTGGTTCCTGTGTTTGTTAAATGGCTCTGCTTCGCCTGGCACTTGGAAAGAAAAGTCTGCCACTTACGGCTTTCTGCTTATCCTTTCCCAGTGCACATGCACACCCTCATTTGAATCTCTCTGAGTGCACATTAGTAGTGTGGGATTCTATTATTATCAGAGTTTATTATAATTAGGGCTCCTAGTTTTCTGCAATTCAGCAGGGAAAGAAGCGCAGCTTAAATTTTAGTTTTAAAATTCAGGCTTCTTCCCAAAAGTGAGGCAACAAGCAAAGAAACAACGCCGGAATAGGCTTTCAAATGACCTTTCTGGTAAAGCTCACATTTTTAATGTAATTTGGAAGCTTTTAGAGAGCTCACCAAACTCCTGGTCTGTATTTTCCGGTAGTGGTCACCTTTCCTTTTAATCCCCCACCAGAAACAGTGACAGTGAGAGGAACCACTGACCATGCAGCATCATCCATGTGTTCTCCTGGTGCTGGGGAACCGGTAACAGAGTGTGGAAGGGTGGGTTTTCCTTGGTGACACTCAGTGCAGGGCACACTGTGACAGGAAGGGATCTGGTTTGGTAGCTTGCAGTGGCCAGAGCCTCGGATGCTGTGTGGAGGGGAAAGTATCTCCGGCATCTCAGAGGCTTTCTTCTTGTGGTGCTATTCCGAGTGCATCCAGCACCGCTGCACCTTCCCTAAGGAAAAGCCAGGCCTCCAGTGGAGACACAGCAGGGCAGAGCAAGCCTAAGTGTCTTCCTTTCTGAGGATGGACATAGGAAGGTTTGCTGGTTTTTTCTGCTCACAGACACCAAATATAATTATTATGACCTACTCTTGTTCAAGTCCCCTCTTGGAAATCATCACAAGAGCCAGTGATGATCTGTCTACATGTAGTGTTTAACTTCTCCAGAATGTAAATGTTATACCTCTTCTGCAGTACTTTCAGAAGGCTTTCCTGGTGCCATTAGCATTTTAACATTATTATTAAGAACGGGATTACTCACTCTGTACCTTTGGATGGCTGGGAAAATGAAAGTGAAATGTCAGATGCAATTAGGAGAGATGCCACCTCCTCTATTCCCTGGACTCCTTTGTTTGTCGCCTTGCCGTATGACCCCCACTGGGAGTAAAACCTGCAGTAGTCCTCAATGAAGTTGTCATGGATGACGCTTATGCTGTAAGCACAGCTCTGGTGTGGTCTAGATGACTTTAAAGATCACGGAAAGCACCTAATATTTCATCCAAAATGTGAGCAGGAAAGAATTCACTCCATAGTTTTCCTGGATAAGGAAAAAACTATTCTATGCTTTCTATAGCCTTCAGCTATAGCTCCAGGTACTGTGATGTTAAATAATTTAGTCTGAACTTGCCAGCAGTGGGAATTATTACTATTGCAGAGGTAACATTTGATGGACAACGTTGGAGGTGGAAGTGGTTGTTTTTTGAAGCTGCTCTTGCCCGGGCAAAAGGAATTTGCGCTCCGGATGGAGGTGGCAGCTTCACACTTGGATGACATGAGTCGTCACCCCTCAGCCAAATCACAGGCATCCAATGTATAGCCTGGAATGTCAGATGAGTGCCTGAAAGCTCTGCCAGAACCCCGCAAGCTGGGATAGCTTCAACCATGTTGTAGCTACACGGCTTTGTAACCTCCCGAGGTGAGGATATGGAGTTTGGTACAGAGATGGATCCGTCTCCTTGCACCTGAATGTCGTATTCTCCTCAGAGCAAATGGATGGGCTTTTGTGTGGAGACTGTCAGAAACACAGTAAAAACTCTGATTTTTGGCAAGCAGAAGCTGTGTAAGAACCAAACTAAACTGCTGTAAAACAATGATTTGAAGGAGTAAACCAGCGCTAACCGGCATGGCAAGTTTCAGCCGATGCGCTGGGAAATGGCAAAGACATTAAACTCCCCTAAGATAAGGGTTATAATAGGAACTTCAGTGACCCTCCAGTACAGTGGGGCTCCCGTGCTACCATAATTAGGGTTATTGCAATGAAGTCAGGCATATAAATGTTAACATTCTGCTCATTAAAACAGTTCTTTTCAGAGAATTAAGGATTCTGCATTTTACATTCACAAAGTGAATAATATAAACTTAACTTGCGGTTGCTTTGATTATGTGTTGGAAAGAGTTAAAATTCTCTATGTAGATCACTGTAGTTTTATTATGTAAGATGACCTTAGGAACTGTCATCCCCCTTGAATTTATACAAAGAATTCAAAGTAAAGGTTTTCTAGGTTACACTTCTTTTTTCAACCCTTTGTCCTGTCAGCTCAGTCCTAGATATCTTCATCTGCCGACATGCCCAGATGTGCAGTGAATGTTGATTTGAGCTGGCCCCTCAACCCCTCCCTGCTGGTGTCATTAAAACCAGGGAGGTAGCTGCTCCCCTGGCATCTTTGGCAAGGCTTGGCTTTACACTGCGGACTAAATTATTGATGAAGAGCACTTCTGTCGCAGTGTGTTTTACCCACCTTTAAATGAAACAGTGCGGATAGAGCTGTCATTGCCTCCTCACTCCCTGCAACTTCTACATGACATTTATGATGTGGTTCAGATTGCACTGAAGCAATTAATTTCCAGTGGAGCCTGCACTCAGAATGAAGTTCCCTGACAATTACCAAGGGCTGGATTTTCAGGGAGCACGCCACACAGTCATTGATACGGTATACAAAAGAAAACATCACAATACGCTGCAAAGGTTTGTTGGTCTTTTTTTTCCTCTGAATCTGATGCTTAGTGCCTGAACACCCTTTTCACACCAATGACTTCTCTTAACAGTGTGGATGAAACCTGGTGTTCAGCCCCATGTTTGGGCCTGATCCTGCTGTGTGCTGAGTGCCTCCAGATCCTGCAGCAGCCGATAGGACCCAAGTTTTGCCATCTGTTAAGAAAAGCCTTACCAAAATGCCTGTCATTTCTGGTGAGAGACAGCCAATATCTTCACATCAGACATCTGTCTGCACCTGGAAGCGAAGCCTGTTTTTAATTCTGCATTCAGCCATTCAAGTGGTGCTGGTGCTGTGGGAGCTGCTCTTTTATTTCTCTCCTAGCTGCTGTCTGAACACAAGGATGGGTTTTTTCTGGGAAGAAGGTGTGCTCCTTGCCTAGGGTTTGTGTAGGATAAAGAACAGAATAGGTTTTGTTTATATAGGTTGTTTTCCTCATACTTAAAAGTCTTCCTAAGACCTTGGCAGTGAGTTTGCCACGTGAACCATCTCCCAGTCACCCCGGTGAGGAGGATTTTGTTCAGCTTTGGGATTTACAACCTGTTGGATTTTAGAAGGGAACGGTGACCTGAGCATGGGACTAGACCTGCTACTTCTCTTGTCATGGAGCCACCAACTTCCAGAGTAGTTCCCAGAGCTGGACAGCAGTAGCCATGGGTTTGTATTTTAGTTGAAGCACAGCCAGCTCTGATGACAGAGCTGTCAAACTAACACGGGGTGAGAATTTGCACTGGCACCTCTGCATCAGGGTGATGGGCACTTCAGGAATGCACAGACAAAAATACAGACAGGATATTGATGGGTAAACTAATGTGTGGACTTGTACTTACAAGCTCAGGCTCAGAGGTGAATATTCTGACAACTGAAACGTTTTGACACAAGTTCTTATTAAGAAAACGTGTGAACCAGTTTGGATAAAATCAGAAGTGTCTTTACCCAGACCAGGAAACAATCTGCTGGAGACTTGGAGAGAGCTGTAGCTGGCCTTTCCTACAGACCTGGTTTTCCTACAGCACCTCATGGGGTTGGCAAGATCCAAAGGTGACCCTATGAAATGTGGTCCAGTGTGTTTTGGCCCAGGGGATACTGTGGTGTGAGCCCTAAGTTCAGAAGTGCGTGAATTTAGGAACCTCTCTTTAACATAGCCTTTAAAATTCTAACCGTACTGCAGGTGCCTGGGATTTTTTCCCAAATAATATTTGAATTTCCTTCGAGGAAGAGACACTGGAAATAAATCAAGTGAAGGGATTTTTTTTCCCCATGACATAACTCAAAAAACCATCTCAAAAAGCACCCAATGCCTCCACCCCCAAACTGATTTAGATTAGGATTCAGAGTGGCAGAGCAGCTGGAATATTTTGAGGGAAAGGCTACCTTCCTTCTCCTGACAAGGAAGCTCTTCCCCAGTAGTTTGGTCTCAGTTTTGTGGTGAGCCAACTGTGTCTGTGAATAGCACTCAGAGTTGTTGGGGTGGCTGCACTACTGCAAGCTGCCTTCAAAAGTCTCTTTAGCATCTACCAGGGGTCTGAGGAACTACTGCTGAACTTGTTGGAGCCGGAATAAGATCCTGGAAAAACTGAGGAAGGAATCTGGTGTGTTCTTCATACTCGAGTGAAACCTCACTTTTAATGAGCTCCCCGTTGTTTTGCAGTTGAGGTTAAGCACAAAGTCTTGTGGGATGCATTGCAGGATTATGTCAGAGAATGAGGGATACTTATACAGGAGTTTTAGGACAGCGAGCACCCTTTAAGGAGCGTTTCAAAACTCCTGTAGCTATTTATGATGTCTTTGAGAAAGCCCTGGTCTTGCTATTTGTTCTTTAAAACACTCTGGGGATGAACTGCCTCAAAGAAACCCTGATTAGTTTAGTCCCTCTCCTTTTTTTCCCGCTTCTTTTTTTTTTAGTTTATTTTTTTCACTAAACCAGGAATTTACCATCATGCCGACTTCTGCAAGGTAGTATTGTAGTGGTGTAATCCTGATATACATTTTTCATGTAAAAACACACCCTGTCAATCGACATTTTCAAACTCCAGTGCCTCTACTTAGCAATGGAAATAAAACTGCTTTATTTTCAGAGGCTTAGGAACTTTGAGGGATAAGGTCTAGAAGGAAGGAATCATCACGTGCGTGAAGAAATAACGGCTCCAGATTTTTTAACGGAACAGGTTCAAATTTCTTTTTGAGTGAAAGTTAAAAAATTTAAATACACGTGGGCAAATTCCCTTGTCTCCTGGAGAGTTAGGACACGACTCTGTGCTCTGTAGCAGCACTTTGCTGCTGCTGCTGCAAATGTGCTTTGTACCCATGTCAAAGGAGGCTGCTCCAAAGCAGAGAATTAGACCTCGGCATGTAAAATAGGGAGATGATGCAAAGCAATTTGAGTAGGAAATCCTGGGACATTAGTGATGCTCCAAGTGCAAATTTTAATATGGATTTAACTGCAGAGCTGCTGCCGAGGCCTCGGTAATGTTATTTTAAGGTTAATTTGGAAGCCTCGTTCAAGGTTTTGGCTGCCTAACAGCCACTGTCATTAGCGAGAGTCGCATGGTTGAGTTCCTGCCCTGGAAATCTCCCTCTCTCCAGTTGTTTATGTACACAGAAATAAATGAGCAAATAGACCATTCTTTGAGGAGACAATTTGGTGTATAATAACACATTAATGTTTTAATCCAGNCTAAAACAGGAATTTACCATCATGCCTACTTCTGCAAGGTAGTATTGTAGTGGTGTAATCCTGATATACATTTTTCATGTAAAAACACACCCTGTCAATCGACATTTTCAAACTCCAGTGCCTCTACTTAGCAATGGAAATAAAACTGCTTTATTTTCAGAGGCTTAGGAACTTTGAGGGATAAGGTCTAGAAGGAAGGAATCATCACGTGCGTGAAGAAATAACGGCTCCAGATTTTTTAACGGAACAGGTTCAAATTTCTTTTTGAGTGAAAGTTAAAAAATTTAAATACACGTGGGCAAATTCCCTTGTCTCCTGGAGAGTTAGGACACGACTCTGTGCTCTGTAGCAGCACTTTGCTGCTGCTGCTGCAAATGTGCTTTGTACCCATGTCAAAGGAGGCTGCTCCAAAGCAGAGAATTAGACCTCGGCATGTAAAATAGGGAGATGATGCAAAGCAATTTGAGTAGGAAATCCTGGGACATTAGTGATGCTCCAAGTGCAAATTTTAATATGGATTTAACTGCAGAGCTGCTGCCGAGGCCTCGGTAATGTTATTTTAAGGTTAATTTGGAAGCCTCGTTCAAGGTTTTGGCTGCCTAACAGCCACTGTCATTAGCGAGAGTCGCATGGTTGAGTTCCTGCCCTGGAAATCTCCCTCTCTCCAGTTGTTTATGTACACAGAAATAAATGAGCAAATAGACCATTCTTTGAGGAGACAATTTGGTGTATAATAACACATTAATGTTTTAATCCAGTCATCGGTACTCCCGCAAGGCAGGCAAAGGAGCCTCAGATCTGAGTTCTGAACCTTTTCTTAATGACAGATTTCTTTGGTCAGAGGCAAGTCAAGCTCTCCCTTTGTCATCCTGGCTTATTTTTCAGTCTTGCTGTCTTTCCACAAGACAGCAGCGAGAGATCGCTATGAAACTAATTAATGTCTGACAGACAGATCGAACCAAATATCCAAAGGATTCAGACTATAGTTCATTCCCCTTTACAAAGCAGAATACCACGAGGCAAGAAACATATCGATGACATTATTATACTAACAAATAGCTGAGGGAATTTTCTTGCTCATTTTATCCAAATTAGACCATTTAAGACAATTATGGTTAAACTCCCCTCCCAGACTGCAGCTCAGTTACCTTGATGTGTTGGTGGTTGTAAAGAGATACATATGAAATATTACCTAGGAGGGAAGCTGTGTGCTTTAGTGGACCTCTGTTGTCTCTCAGACTGCGACCACAAGGGAGAAATAAGGGTCATGTGTCATATATGCATAGCCAAAGTATAGAAGATTTATGACTTGGTGAATATGTAGATACGCTGGTGTTCTTGACCAAGCTGTGGAAGCTGTCCTTGAGTGTGTCTGAGGTTTTGCTGTTAAAAAAAAATAAATACTTCAAAGCAAGAAAGAGACAAACAATTACACACACGGAGTCTTGGAACACTTGGGCAGTGTTCTCTGCAATCGCAAAAATAATGACTGCTCATCCTGGTCTCTTGGGGGGGAAATTTCCATATTTTTGCTTTCGAGGCACTTTCAAAGCCATTTACTGCCATAATTCATACACCGCTGGATTAAGAACCATATGCCTCTTAAAATCAGCAAGAGGCCATGTAGAGGATTTGCTGATTTAAGGAAAAGGCGAAAATAAAAATAAAATAGGCAGATTGAGACCTACTTTTACTTCAAAGGATATAATCATACCGGTTTGGCAGTCCACTCATTAAGATATACTTGCTGATTAATTGGCTAGAGTGACAACAAAAAATATCAAACCTCAGTGTGTTGACCACTGCATTTGATTTTATCCTTACCGTGGTGCGTGTTGGTCACCAGTTACCTGTAATTGTTGGCAGTTCATTCAACACAAGCTGGATCCAGGGGATTAAGCAGTGCTGGTGGATCAGGAGGGGAACATTTCATCTGCAAAACAGAAATCAGGGAAGGTCCTGTGGCATCAGCTCTGAGGGATCACAGTTTGCTGCATTAGATCACAGCACGATGCAAACTCACTGCACTTCTCAGCAGAACATGCACGGATTTCACTGCTCCGAAGTAAAATACCTCCAAATTCTACAGTTCCTAATCTTTTCTGCAAAGGGAGATGGAAAGAAAATCTATTTTCTCTTCATCGTCTTGAAGGCTTTTTCTATTTAAAACCAACTTGCCCAATGATAACACCATTCCCAGTGGACAGTATGACATTAAAATAAAATCTGCATCAGTGCTGAGAACACAGGTGCAGATACAGGATTTGTGGCTTCTTGGCCAAATTCTAGTTCACAACTTTTCCTAAACTTGTTGCTGATTTTTCTGTAACAGGTTTTTTTGGGTTATTTGCTACACCCCAGCACCCTTAAAGGCGAGTTTGTTCCTGCTTAATTTACAAGCCTCTCTTGCATCAAAATAGACTCTAATGTTTGACACACTTCTTCCCGGACAAGTCAGGATGGCTGGACAAACAGAAATTTAAAGGCACATTCCTCTTCCCTTTGTGGTGATATTGCTGTCAGTGGTAGGAAAAAGAGAAATATGGGAACGTGACGGGATTCCTGTCAGTGCTGGCTGTGTCTCTTCACTAAGGGCCCTGTTCAGTCCACTGTTGGTTTTTGGGACAACGCAGTAACTTGTTGAACTGAATAGTTTGCAGAAAGAATCTTGTTTATGTCCCTCTTTAGTTTTAGTGCCTGGATAGCAGCTCTTGGGGAACATTTGTGAGAAGCTGCATTGATTTCTCATTTCTCAGAAGGCCCCACCTGGAGCCTTTCATCCTCTTTGGGCCAGCGCAATTTGGGAAGGATTTGAATCAGTAGGACACAGTTTAGAGGAGAACAGGAGGATAAATCAGAACCCCAGAAAATGTGGCCCACAAAGATTAAAAGAAATGGGTTACTGAGCCTGAGGCACTGATGTCTGGGAGCAAGACTGTTCTTTTCAGATATATCAATCTCCTGTCTGTGCTGGACAAAGCAATGGACTGAAAGTAGCAAGATCCAGGCTGGATTTTAAAAAAACCTTCCTGGTCAGGGAGGTTATAGCAGCCCTGGAGGAGGTGGCTGGAGTCTCTTTTACTGTGTCCTGCCTGGAAGCAGGTAGAGGAACACCCGGTAGAAAGAATTGTAATTTGCTTTCAAAGAAAAAGTGACCTTTATGCCTCAGAGTCTTTTCCCACAATGTGATTCTGGATCTCTCCATGCAGGTCCTGAAACTTCTGTTGTTACAGTATATTACAGTATTCCTGCTAAGAGATCATATAAATGAAGAATTTCCTGCTTCCCCTCCTTTTCCTGGAAAGATGCTATCAGTACCTGGAAAACCTCACAACAAAATTGGTTTGAGTAAAGGCTTTTTGCTTCCTGAAATTTTTGTAGGGGCCAACAGGTTCAAAAGCATCTAGAAAAGAAATTTTTGCTCATTTTTTGTCATTCATTTCTTTTTTGAGGTCTTCAAAGCTTAAAAGAAACCTGGCCTAAAACTCCGTGCTTCCCATCCCCTTGGCAGAAGCACAGGACATCTGAGGATATGGACTGAACAAGCCCCCCCAGTACAAGCCTCGGAATTCACATTTTACTCCTGTTTGAAAGAGCAAACAATCACGTCTGCAATAATGTAAATTTTGCTTTCATTATGACTGTACTCCCGCGAGCTAATTACATTTCAGACACAAAGCCTGTCAACTTTGCTGCTCTGTGGTGATAAAGGAACCTGCTGGGTAAAATAGCCATCACTCGTGTTATTTCAGGAAATATCTGGCCAACTGTGGGAGAAAGTCCCTGGTTTTGTGTTGAAGTAAAGGACCAAACCAGGAAAACTCGAGTAGTTATAGTAAATGTAAGTGGCCATAAATGGTCAATATGATTGGACAACATAGTTTCAAATTAATCACAGTCTTTGTTTAAGGAACCTGTCTGGTTTTGCCTTGTATGTTCTTTTTCATTTTTATTGAGAATACTGATTGAAATTGAGACCCTTTCCTCTGGGATTTAAGGCCGCTTGTTTTCCTTTGCAGCCAGGGTGGGCTGGAGCTGTTCCAGAGCTCTGCAAGAGTGGCTTAATTTCCTCCCAGCTGATGTGCTAGAGGTTATCACCCTAACCAGCTTAACCAGCTGTGCGGGGAGAAAAAGAACATTCCATCAGTCCGTCTGCAATTCAGTGCTCATGCAGCCACTCAGTTTTGAGATCTATTTTAACTAAACCATCTGATTTGTTTTTCTCTCTTCTTTTTTTTTTTTCCCCCCAGCTAAGCAAATAAGAGCACTTCCACATTTGGATTTGCCAGCTGAAATGTGAAGGTGACGTGGAGCAGAGGGGTGATGAACAGCCCAACAAACCAGGGGTGAAGGCAGCATCTTTCCCTGCACGGCCCTTCCCATAATACGCTTCTGGGAGGAACATAAAGGCACTTCCAGAGGTAGGTTTAGAGGCCCAGCTGACAGGTGCTGGCTTGTTTAGCTGCTGTGCCTTGATTGCATTTGATTGTATGCCCATAACCTGAGCAGATTCCAGAAAGGAGGCACATTCTGCTTATGGCAAGTTCCTCGTGCAATACATCACGGGTTTGGGATTGCGCTTGGCCTCGCTGCAGCTCTCAGGGTGAGGAGGGAACTCCAGGGAGTGTGAAGGAGGTTCTGAGGAGAGCTGGCACTCCTCTGCCTGCCCTGGGCCATGTGACAGGACAGGACATTCTGTTCTTTTGCTTGCTCTTGGTGCGGAGCTGTAATTTGGAGGAGGTGCCCACCCCCAAGGCACTGTAGCTTCTGTCTCACTCCACACCTGGCCAGGGGCTGGGGAGCTACAGGAGTTGTCTGAAATGGAAGGACAGGCTGGGAGGTGGGAGCAGGCGGGAGCAGAGGGGGATGAATTCTTATTGAGCTGCCCCCAGTAGGTGAACAGCAGATGATTGGGAAGGCACCCTTTCCATCGAGAAGCTGCCGGCAGTCACCCTTGCTGAAGAGCTGGGACCCTGCGAGTTACCCAACCTCACATCCTTCTCATTGCGTTATCAGCGCTGGGGAATACAAGATCAGGGAGGCCAAGCTCCTCTCTGATTATTTAACTTAAACCTTTGTGGGTAGTTTCAAACCTTCTCCAGGTTTTATCACGCTGTTCACAGCCTCACGTCCATTAACTTCAGCTTCAGGAAGTCCTCAAAGCCTGTGCATAACCACTATCACAGAGTCACATGGAAATACTGGCTTCCTGCAAGGCTTTTTCCATGGGGGGTGGTCCCCCTCAGAACTCTCCATTGCACTGACAGGAGCATCCTCATGGATGTCAGCAATATCCCCTGGAAGGTCACAGTTCATGGTTTTTAGGACATCTCTGCTTTGCTGATCAACATGCCAGTGCCTTCTTCAGTGGGACAGCGCTCCTTTATCCCGGGGACAATCTGTCCCGAAGGACTGAGGAGGTAGGACTGTAAAATCAAGTTTTACTCCGCTTCTACATAGCACAAATGCTCCCTTTACTTATGAAATTAGTCCAGAAGCTTAGGTCAGTGTGCACGTATCCTGTTAAGTGGTGCTTGGTTGAACACTTTTCTCATTACACAGTTGTTCTGAGCATATTTGGTGTTTTGAGAGACAATGGTGAGGACACGGTGGCCTAAAAATGCCCTAATAGTGCAAAATAATTTATTCCATACATTTTCATGAGTATTTTTGATTATACATCGCACACGTTCTAAATACATAATTACATGCTGTCTTGACCGATTGAGTAAATAATACACTTTAAAAAAAAGGATGAATATTTAACAAATGGAGTGCAATGGCTTCAATGTGGGGAACATAACATAGGTTTAAAAAACCTGCCTAATTATGCACTTAACCAAGACATGAGGACAGTTCCTCCAGAGCCACTCTGGCCTGTCAAGTAAATAATATGCATTTTACAAAACCACCTAATTATGGATTTACCCACGGGACTGTAGAAGATCTGAAGATGCAGGTAAGTAATATGCACTTTATAGCTAACCATGCATGGGGAATTTAATTTAATTAAAAATCTGGTAGGTGAAAAAAAGAAGGTAAATAATGCCAATAATCTCTCCAAAGCCAGGACATAGCAACTTAAGTTACCTCCTGTAGCGTCTTGATAAAATCAATACATCAGTGCAATATACCCAAGAGTGGGATTCATGTGGGTGGACGTATTTTGTCAAAGGAGATCTTATTGATTATAATCTTGAGATTATTCCTAAAGTTCTCCATGATTCAAAGTGTCTCTTCTGGCCTCAGGAATGCCAGCTCAGGGCTCCTCTTTGGGATTACGTTGTGGGCTCAGGGGTACGGCGTGTCCAACATCTGCCTTTGGTCACACTTTTCCATTTTTCCCAGAGATTTTTATACGAGATTGACTACAGACCTCATCAGGGAAAAAAATAAAAAGAATAGAAAACGGGGTTCTTATTTGTTTTTATTAATATGCATTTCTCAAGGTGCTGGAGGAATTTTTTCATTTGTTTGGGGGGATACAAAGATGACTTGTTTTAAACTGAACCACTAGAAAAGAAACACTTAAGGCTTGAGCGCTCCGTCGGGTGTCTCTTTTGGAAATAGGTTACAGAGAAAAGAGGGCAAAAGGTGCCATCGAGACTTCTAAAGAGTTTTGAAGGAGAAAACCAGTCTGAGCTTAATCCTGCCGAGGCCCAAGAACACTGTGTGCACCTGAGTGTGTCACTAATCCTCTGTACATGACTGCACAAAAACTGGTGCCCAAGGAAGACTGACATTTGGGCAGGCTCCCTTACAAGTTATCAAACCAGGTGGAATTGCACTGAGGAGTGCTAATTAGGGTAAATGAGTAGTGCAAGTGTTTGTATGTGCATACACACACACTGAGAGGTATTAACCAGGGATTTCTTCACTGAAGGCTTTACCAGGTGAGGCTGAACGGCTGCGGCCAGCACATTTCCTTAGGAAACAGTCCCTCAGCAAAAGAGCACTGAACAGTTAATGGTGACCCATCCTGACTATTTCTCAAACAGTACACAAAGCAATTTTGTGTGTTTGTTTGTTTGTTTGTTTGTTTGGTATTCCTCCTTTTTTCCCTAACATCTGAGAAACAATGTTGGGACAGCTGAAATACCCCAATTCCCCCCTCAGACTGCTGGGTGATACACAAACACATTGTGTGAGATTGCCCCCCCAGTTTTATACACCAAAGTTGTGTTCTGAATACAAATCCCTGCCAGCTATTGAGATCACAAGTATGAAATCTGAAACTGCTGGTTCTATGATGATAAAGGGACATGCTCTTTAAAGGAACCCAGTTTTGCTGCGAGCAATGAACATGGGATGTGGAAAGAGACCTAGATCTGAAGTAGAGTTTGAAATGCTGCAGGGATTCCATTACATCCTTCTAACACTCTTCTCCCTTGGTCAGATAGAGGCACTTTTTTCGTTGTTTATGTGTTTACTTTGAGAATGATAGATTGGAAAACTTGTGTTAACCCTCTTCTCCTTGGTTCCCTTTCTGTCCCCACCTGTCCCCATCACCCACTCCCAGCTGTTATGGAACACAGCGGTGCTGTTTGGGATCTGAAGAACTGGATTGTTTAGCCACAAACCCATCTTCTCCAGCATTCTCTCTTTCCTATGAAATACACCAGTCTTTTTAAAATGCAAAGTGTGTTGGTGGTATTTGATTATCTACTGAAACCAGATCAGAAATTTATTATTAGGAAGTCAAGTTTCATGCTAGGAGAGACTGGAGCACGGTCCAAGTTAACAACCTGGTTTGGTTTTTAACTACGTTATGGTCTCACCATTCTGCTTATATTTCTTGCAAAAAAACCCTCATAAAAAAAAGCGCCCAAACCCACAATTGCTGTTTATTTTTTAGAAATAACTGCTTTTGCTTCAGACACTTGAGAAAGCAGAGGAATGAAATAAGCTCGTGGCAAGCTGTGAGGGTTTCAGGACCAAACACTGCAAATTAAACTCACCTGAAGCTTTTGAGGAGTGAAAGATCAAGACCGCAGTGAACAATTTCTTGCCAGCAATTGCCTTGACCGTTGGGGTCAACATTGGAAAAATAATATGATAATCTTTGCATTAACTTCAGTAGTTTCCTTTGTGCCAATTGCTCCTATTGTGGCTGTGCTCGGCTAAGCTGGCATGACGGGAGCTCTGCTACTGGACTGCTGCAGAGGAGACTTGCTTGAGTTCTCAAGCAAGGTGAATAGGACTCGGGGAATCTGACAAAAATGTTTTATCTGCGCTGTTCTCTTAATTAAATTAGTCCCATCCCAATAGCCAGCTGAATAGTGATGTCAAGGAGGAGACAGCCACCTTACGAAACCTCTCCTGTAAAACTTACTGTATTTTTAGATTTCTTGGATTCTTTCAGTGCCATCTGTAGCTCACACATCACATTCTTCACCATGCCATTACCTTCCAGAAGTAGATGAAAAATCAGAAATTATTTTATCTAGGTCAGAAAGGGAGTATGCTGAGAAAACTCCTTTGTGAAGGGAGAAATCAAGCCATGGCACAACATTAGGGAACACAGGACTCATTAATTTAGATACTCTTCTCTTCACAGTTTAGTAGCCACATGTCAGGATCATAGAGCAACCAGTGCTGATGTCATTGCTGCCTTAAAAAAAATCCTTGCCTCAGCTCCAGGCAGTTTAAGAAACATTTTTGGTTCTTTGCTTCTCTGATGACCAAATCCTGCTCTCTCTGCCTGTTGGGAAGCTCTTCAAGGATTGGTACCTTTTGCTCCCTGATTTAGATCCCCAAGAATTGCCCAGGAGACCCTTTGGTTGTGTGGGAGCAAGTTTCATAGGCCTGAGCAGAGAAATCGGGGGTGTTTTTTTTTTCTCCTTACCTTTCTTCCCCCAGTTCAGAGGGAACTGGACTGAAACTGGTGCGGGATTGTGCAGCGGAGGGGAGAGCCGTGCGAGCCCAGCGCTGGCCAGCGGCGCGGAGCGGCTGTTCCATAGAGTGTGAGTGCCCTCTGCCGCACGGCCTGGGGAGCGCTTGGGCCGCGCCTCACCGAAGGTACAACCCGCGCAAAAAAACCCTGCTTCCCCCTCTTCTGCACAGTGAAGGGGGCACCAGAACTTTTTAGGGAACGCGCCACATTCCGAGCTCGGAGTTGGTGGTGCCGTCAGTCAGTGGAATTTGCTGCATTAGCACCTATTTTAAATATCAGAATATTTAATGAGCATTTACAGTGGTGATTTCCAGAGTTGTTGTAACAAGCTGGGTGAATAAATCCAGTATCTATATGAGAATAACGTGAAATGCTTTGAAGTACTTAAAAGTAAATTTTAATATATTCCCTTAGTGCTCAGGTCATTTGTGGTCATAGTTCCTAACTCATTTATTCAGAACAGGATTTAAAGCAAAGAAAAAAATAATTTAAGTTCTTCAGGTGGAACGTCTATAAAATCTAGCAAATCAATTTTAAATAAAGTATTTTAGCTATTAAGTATTCATATTATTTTGTGCTTCTCCATGTAACTTATACTGACAGCAGCTTTTATGGAATACTAATATTCTCTCACACACATTGCATATCTAAAGCTACTAATTACAAATCACATTTTACACAGGCTTTGAAAAGGAAGCTCCAATACTTTGTAGAATATTCTTTTAAATAGCCTGGTACAATATTAAATAATCATTAGACAAAGATTATTATAAAATCAGGCTGCCAAATTACTGACTTTGTGTTTTCTGCAGCCCTAATCTTTTATTTCTTCCTCAAGCAAAACTCCCACTGATTTGAAAAATGCGAGATTTAGGTCTATGGCAGGAAAGTGGAACATCCCTAAGATGTAGCTGGGGATGGTATTTCAGTATTATCCAAATATTGGGTGCAGATTGTGTTTTGGGAATCTACAACTGGGAGGCTTTGCCAAGTGGTCCAAGGACATCAATAGGACGTAAAGTGCCTTCAGCTACCCTTGGAATGTCAGCTGGAAACAGCTTTGAAGTGAATTCCAGCTTTATAATAAACAGCATTTTGGAAACTGCTGTAAGGGACAGTTCCTCACCTCTGGGGCTGCTGCTGCTTCCATGCATCCCTGGAAAGATGCAGCCTGTGTTACACTGCACTGAAGGGAAGCTGCTCACACGGTATCTCATGGTGACCTCTTTTGAGTCACTCAAAATGCCTCCAGTTTTTTTCTGTCCCAAGTTCAGCATTATTCTGAACAGAGCCTTAAGCAATTTGAAACATCACCATGAAATGAATGGCGTGGAAAATGAATGTAGTTGTGATATAAGCCCACAGAAGTTAGCTTGAGCGTGCTGTAGAACGGACTGGAAGGAGCAGCCCATGAGTAGTGCAGGTGGCACGATCCGTCTGTGCCTCCTGACACCTCAGTTCAAATACGTGTTTGTTTTGCTGGCTCAGATCAGTATTTTCTCGTGCTGCCCACAATGATGTAAATCTGAACTAATTTAGGAGTCGCCACACAAGAAATGTGTATTGCAAAGCTCTGCAAATCAGCACTGCAGGGCCTTGACAAAGGCATGGGTGGTAAATTCCCACGCAGATATATCTTCCATGTATCTTCTCCTGCTCCGTGCCGTTGTTCTATTGCTTCCGCAAGGATTGAAACTCACCTCAAATCTTGCAGATAAATCAAATTCATAACCTTAAGTGGGTACGCAATTCCATGGAGAACAGGCCTGACAAAGACACTGAGGCTGTTGTAAATACAATCGTGAGGCAGCCGCTAGCCCAGGGCTTTCCTTCAACGCTCCTGCTACTGCAGTCTGACACTGGCACAAATTCAGCCCGGTCCGGGCAGGAGCTCGAGAGCCGCAGGAGATCCTGGGCTGCTGAGACTCACTTAGCACTGTTGGCTGACTTCCTGGGGAACGTCAGCAATTCCTGCCCTCAGAGCCTGCAAAGAAAGGCGCCAGTCTGTGGCCAAGCTGAAGGCTGGGGCAAAACTTGAATGAATGGTGGTCAGTCCAGGACTGTGCTGAGAACTGGCTGAAAACAGGAGATGCTGTGAGCTTGGGCGGTGGCATTTCCATGAGCTGGTCGGTAATAAAGGCGTGGCAGAGGAGGGTTTAACTTTCAATTCTGTCCCTGGTGGCTTCATAATGCAAGGGAATCCTGTCTGTTTGGATAGCAGATCCTTAGAACAGACCTCTTAATCTCATGTCTTACACTGTGAGAATTTTAAGAGCAAAACTTAAAACCAAAAGAGTTTCTTGAGTGCTGGGATTTAGCCTTTTGTCTGAAATAGCTGTCTGGATCCAGGCTCTGTTTAATAACCTTGGCCTTCTTATAAACACCGGTTGTCTTTTCTGGGTAAAAGCATCTCTACAGGTGGCCATGGGTGATCAGGGCTCCCGAGAGCCACCATTACCCTGTGCCACGGAGTGACACCTAAGGCATCAACCTGGCTGTTGTTTAAACCCTTTCCCCTGCACATCTGCCACCCCCTCCTCGCACCTCATTTTTGGCTGTGAAGGCTGGGAGTGGCTCTCGGGAGAGCTCCTGGGAATATGAAATACCAGAGGTAGTTTCCAACAGTGCATCTCGGTGGGTGTCACGCACTTCTATAAACATTTCATGCAGGGTCTCTCACGTGATGAGTCCGACACTGATTTGCAAGCTGCTTTGGAACTGAGAGAGTAAAGCAAAGAAACCAGCTTAAGCCGAGCCTCAAAAAGAGAAATAGTTACCAACTTCATTGCCTTTTTGATGCCTCACTCATAAAACTAAGGAGGTGGCAGACCACTGCTGGTGTTTTACTTAAAGCCAGAATTTTTTAATTTCCCTTTAGAAGAATGGGGTTTGCGCAGTCAGATTCTATGGTCTCGTAACTCCCCAAAATTGTAGTTTATTAACTTTGAGCAAGTTGTTACAAGAAGAATTGAGGCGACTGAGAATTCTGTGCAGACACTGGAATGAGATCTGTAGTTCTGCAGGAGCAGCTACCCTGCTCTGAAGAAGTTCATGTGGTACGGCACAAGGGTTTGTTGGAATGCTTCCAGAAAGTAGCATCAGGCCAGAAATGAGGCACAGATTCTGGTTCGTGTGCTCGGTATCTTTCCTGTCTTGCACGCAAGCTGGAGCTTCAGTAGGTCCATCTACATTGCTCCTCCCTGCATTTCTTCCTGGCCCAGGCCCTGCAAAGGGCAAATCCACCAAACTCCTTTCCCAGGCTCTTTAGCAGCTGTTTCTCTCCATCATTGTTTCCGGGTTATGTCCAAGTGGGATGGCCCCATCCCAACCCAGGCATTGTGCCTGCTACCCTTCCCTGGGTGGAATGTTTTCTACTCTTCTTTGTGACTCTTTCCCAGCATGGGGAGATTGTTTGATGTGTTTTTCTCCATCTTGAGGTTCCTTCTGAAATTCTCAGCCTGGGTTGCTCAGCAGCTCTTGCCCTTTTCCGTGGATATTTTTAATAGCTCTGGTGGAGAGGATACTTCTGGAGAATTAGAGGCAATCTTGGCCTCTGTGGAACCCCACAGTCACAATAAGGTTGATTTGGTCCTGTAGTCACACAGAATATTTTTGGCTGTTTTAAGCCCCCCCAATTCTAGGCCAGCAATGCAGATTTGTGAGGATAATTGTATCTTAATTCCATATGCAGGTCTCTTTATTGAGAGGAAAAATCAGAAATTAAACCTTACAAGTATCCAGAAGCAATTATAAAATGAGTAGATTATAGTGGTAATAGTGTAAATGGAAATTCACTGAAATGTCAAAGTACTTGCCGTAAAATGTAGCAATAATATGATACTAAACACAATACAGAGAGCTTTCAAATATTAATACCTTTATTATTTTCTCTATTAATACTGATAAAGTTCAAACAATCATCACCAAGCTGATCAGGGGAATAATAATATCATTACCATCATCTGCTGGAGGGAGCTATAATGGTGCTGTCATTCTGTCCTGCTGGAAGATCACTTAGGAACCGAGCTGGATCCTGACATAAATCCCTGGAGGTGAATGACAGGACATTACCAGGCTCAGAGGATAATTGGAAACTCGCATGCTGATGGCTCAGACTTGTGAAGATACCAATCATAACAAAACTGGGAACAAATAGTAAATTAATTTTTCAGCTTGCTTGGCACTGTCTGCTCGGGAAAAAAGTTCTTTGTATTCCAAGGCTTGGTGAGTTTCACTTGCTATTTACTCCGTTATTTCTTTTATAGTGATCTGTACATAATTCAGTTCTCATGGCTGGATTATTGAATGACTTAATCATCAGGCAACTCCTGGAGCTTTAGCACGATGGGTATTCCTTTTCCTGCAGGAATTCCTGCTTTGCAGAGGAGGCTTCTGCTCTGTTCAGAAAAAGAGACCTCTGGCAGAGGCAGATTGGTGCATACCTTGAATATCTCCTAACTTCTGTCGCCTCTGCTCCATCCCAGTGGGTGAGAGACCAAAATCTGGGTATGTCCACACAGAGTTTTGCCCTCACAGCCACATTTTTTCTAAGTGATGGTGTATATTTCATTGCATGGTGTTGCTGGTCATGGACTGGTACATTAACAGGTACATTTTAGGAGTTATTTTTGGGTTAGAAATAACAAGAACAACAAGAAAAAAAGAAATTGCAGAAGAGCAGCCTGTGCGTTTAATTATAATGCTGAATATTAATTAATAAAAAACATCAAAAATAAGTTGCTGGCTGCTGTATAATTAGGTATCTACACCCATCAGATCAAAGTATGTAAATGAACTACATTCTAATAAGCCCCACTGTTTAGCTCAAGAATGATAATGAATCTAATTTGCCTGCCTTAACTTAGCCAAAGCCACTAACTATGTGATTTTCTTCCCTTTGTACATTTTTTTGAGTTGGTACAAAAAACGAGATAATCAATAATGGTGGATAGTCTCCTGAGTGATTCCCACTAATGCTAATGGGAGTTAATTGCTTATATTTAGAGGAGACAGTGCAGTTCTGGCACCCCAGTGAATATAAATTACACAGTGGTGGAGACTGCACAATGGGCTAAATCATTCCCACCCACAGGAGGAGGAAAGTTCCTTGGGGAAAACCGCTTTATTCCTTCCACGGCGTCTCGTCTTGCTGCTCACGGGAGGGCTCTGCTGGCCAGGTGACAGCGGTCTCACAGGAGATGCCACGAGGCTCCTCACTGGGCCTGGGGCCTGTGGGATGTGTCTGTGGTGTCCAGGGCCCCTGGCAGGAGCAGCCACCACAGAAAAGGGAGCAGCATCTGTGCTCCCACACTTTCCCTGTGCCCGTGTTTCACTTGCTTTGTATCCTCCTCTTCCCTTCCTTGCACCCACCGCGGGGCACAAATGAAAACTCTGCCACAGACGTGGCAGCAGAAAGTGCCCCAAAGCCCTGGCAGAGGGCACGGCAGCTGGGGGCTTTCATTCTCCCTCGGTTGTGTGGGCACAGCACTGAGGGGCTGGGAAAGTACAGCTGGAAGAAGATCACCAGCTCAAGGTATCCACAGCTTCTGGGGCTTCATGAGGCGGGTGCTCTTCC
>VYZQ01036409.1:10055-23780 GCA_013400655.1 Mystacornis crossleyi
CGATCTGGTTTTATTTTTTTGTTGTTGTTGTTGTTGTTTTTTGTTTGTTTGTTTGTTTGTTTTTAATAGTGACTGGTGGTAAAATTTTTCAAAACCAAGGTTGATTTTTCTGGATTGCCATGACTAGGGGCAAAATTATCTAACAAGGCCATGTGGCTACCTGAATCTGTTTGTTCTGGATTTTCTGTTCTCCTTTGTTTTAGTGCCCCGTTGTGTAATAGAATATTTACATATTTTGGAATATATGTGAAAGAATACCATAAATAACTATTGTAGTGATGGATGATATAATGATGTAAATGATTAAGGAATGAAATAATAAGCCTTCCAATTCTGGACAGATATTTATAGATGTAGAGATGGTCCTTTTTTAAAAAAAANTCTTGCTTTCAGTGAGTGCCAGGCCATCAAATTTATGGATATTAATACTTGAAGAAAGTAAATTTTCATGTGTGCATAATAAATATCTCATTTCTGATCTAGCTTTGAAATCTTACTGTCTTAATGGCAATATTTTTTACTTGACTTCAAACTAAACTAATTTTGTGATTTTTCTGTTCGTTTTGGAGGGAGCACAGGTGTTATGTCTTATTGACTGTAGATTTCTATTCCTCTTGCTTTGAGCTGCAATTTCTTTAAAGGCTATTAAGTATTTTAGTGTTCCTTGTGTGTGCAAGAAAAGTGGTAGGTGAAATGTTATGTTTATAATCATCTTAAAATTTTTCGTGTTTTGGAAATTGGGAAAGAAATATGCTATTAAATACTAATTCAGAAAAAAGTCTCGAGAGTATACATGAGTTTACTCATTTGTGTAGTACATTTTCAATTTTAGAACAACTATGAAAACAGTGTTATAATTTGAACAGCTGAGGTAGACTAATGCATTGTCAGTTCAACTTCACAAATTTTCCTTAATACATTTTGAATTTTAGATTTTTTTTTTCTTGGACTTCTGAAATTGTATTTCGGAAAAGTACTGCATCAACATTATACCTCAAATATACGATGAACTGCCTCTCCCTCCGTTAGTGTAGAAGCCACACTAGCTTATTGTTTCACATAACGATTTTTATTGTAAAAATAAACATTGAATGTCAGTTTTGGGATACTGTAACTTGGATACTAGGGTTGATTCAGACTATTGACTACTGTGTAATTGTTATGTCCTGTTTATATATATATGTATGCTGCTCTTCTGACCTTTCAGTTCGAAGATGAGATTTTAATAATCCATTGGACAAAGCAAGCAATGCCAGGTATTGAATAGGGCATTAACTTACTGGCAACATGATACTCAACATTTCAAGTTAATTGGTTCCTTTAAAATTCAGTTTTTTAACAAAATGTGGCAGGTGCAAGAATATGCACAGACATACATACGATATGTATACATCTGGAGGGAGTAGTCAGAAAGAATAATGGTTATTGGGCATCTTTCATAGTCATGTTCAGCTTATACCATTTTCAAAGTTGGAGTTTGATTATTCCGATTTCTTACAGATTGTCCTGTGAAGACTAAAAGCCTGGAAATTGTGAAGCTGCCTTTTGAGTTGCTTTGGAATACCTTCCCTTGAAGGAAAAAAATTAAGAGTTATTGTGAACTTTATTACAGTAAATACCAACTTTGTGCTTTTTCACCCCTTATTATTCTGTCGTCATCCTGATGGCTTTTGTGTTGGCTGATTATCACCAGTGCCACTCCTCTGTAGAAGCCAGTGCTTAAGAAGGACATAGCTGGCTGGTAACCCATGGATGTGCTTCATAATTGCACCTTGCACAGGGGTCTCCAGTGTGGGGAAGAGATAATTTAATGTCCTAGAGTGGTACCACAGCTGCTTTCTAGACATGTGGGTCAGTCCAATCAGGTGTCACCGTGAGGCTTCTTCCTGTACAGCCCAGAGTCTATGAAAGGGACAGAACAGGCTGTATTTGGTCTTAGGAAGAAAAGGCTAAGAAGAAGTGTTGTTGCTGTCTATCACTGTCTAATTGGAAGATGCACAGTGAAACGAAGCTCTTTTTGCAGGTGCACCATGATAGGATAGGAGGCAACAGGCACAAGTTCTGAAAAAGAAAGTAATATATCAGGGAAAAAATAATCATGAGAGTACTAAAACACTGGAACAGCCTGCCTGGGGAGGAATCTCCTTCCTTGATATTCATATCTTGACTGGACACAGCCCTAAGCACCCTGATACAATTGCGTCTGCTTAAGGCAGTGGTGTGGACTAGATGACCCACATAGGATGGTCTCTTCCAGCCTTAATAGCTCAGTGACTCAACCCAGTCTTCCCATCAGTCATGCTAGTACTAGGTGTCTATCAGGCTGTCAGACTCCTTTTCTCCTCATCTGGCTCAGGTATTGGCCTCTCCTGCATTTCAGAAAGACAGCTTAGAGAAGAGTGCAGGAAGTGGCAGGACTAATCCATTAGTTCATAACTAAAATTCAAATGGGTAGGCGCTGGAAATGTAATGGAGGTAAAACTGTGTGGTAGTTCAATCTTATTGATGGACAAATCTGCTTCAGAGGTCTGGGCATCAAGTATGCTATTTTAGCTGTTGATAACACCTGCTGCACATTGATAACATCGATATGTTGGAAAGAATAATATATTCTGGGCCACAGCTTTGTCAGTCAGATGCCTGGCTGCAGTAACTGCTTTCTGAAGAAGCAGGTACAGCAAGGCTTCCATGGAAAATAGCAAAATGAGGGGTGCACCTTATATATGGCCCCACTTTGTATAGTTAGAGGACAGCTGTCTTTGTCAAGGTGTCTACTCAGGCAGCTATTCCATTCTTTAGAATGAAAACTCATAGGCAACACAGATGCAAATTGCCTGGTTCAGCATGCTGAGCTGAAGAAGCTGAATGGTGTGCGGGAGCTGCCTCTGCCAGTGTGCATCCACCCCTACACATGATGCTTGTGCTGGGCCCAGCGGCTGAGCCAGGCACGGGGCTGGCCAGTGGTGTACAGCACGGGTAGGCTGTGTAAGAGGCTGCACAAGCTCAGCTGGGAGAGGTGGCAGCCCTGTGTCAAAGCCGATACACTCTGAAGGCAAACATGACACGCTCCAGGACCTTTCTGTTTTGATGTTTGCCTTTGTGAAACTAAAATCACCTGATAGTCTGACAAATGCTGTTGGTAACAAGACTTATGACAATGTCTACAGGTGAAAGTGGCATCAATATACGTAAATGATTTTAGAAAATCTTTCATTCAGAGAAACTACCTTCTGCTGGTTTCTAAATTGATTAACCTAAAAAAGTATGTCTTCTGTGCATTGAAAGGCTGGAATATAGAAGTATAAGACAAAAAAAAAGGTCTTGCACTACAGAAGTGCTAATCGTTCACATTCTCAAAAGCCATTGGGACCTAGTGCTTATAAATTAAGTTTTCAAATACTTGTCTATAACAGTGAATATTTGGCTTGGAGTGCTTTGTCATTTGAATTTCTTTGAAGTCAAAAGGCTACTGATGCTCTTGAGCACCATACTCTTTAGAAAATATTTGCAAGATTAGGAGTTTATAAATAAAGTCTTCATAAATGCAGGTTTCCTAACTGAAGTATGAAAGTATTGTCCCTGAAGGGTGATGACTCTGAACAGTAGCCATGGGGTGTGTGTGCTGTGTGAAGAACAAAGTCAGAACACAGTCTGATTATAACCTCCTGGCAGCAGCTGTTCAAATATTGTTTCTCTGCTTCCATCTCTGCAGAGAATTTGTCTTACAAATATAAACACTGTTAAGTCAGTAGATGATCTTCTGTGTTAAAAATAATGACTGCTGGTAAGTAATAAGGCGATGTACCATTCTTTTTCTGATGACTAATGTTTTCAAGGAGAAAATTGGCAAACAAATGTTGTCTTGTCCAACCCAGACTTTCCACTGGTCCTTTACAAAATGAAAAAACTTCTGTGGTGAGACTGGAATGTTAGCAAAGTTGAATACTGCAACTGAATACTTTCTCTTGCTGAGAAAGCTGGCTTAGAGGCTACAGGTTCAGTTACTGTGCTGTGAGATATTTTGCATGTACTTGGTGAAATGTTGCCAACAACAAAACAAAACAAAAAAAAAGAAGTCTGCCATTTCAGTGTAGATGTGAGAGATGTGTACATGAGAACCAATCAACTACAATAGTACAAAATCATTCAAACAAAACAAAGCAAACTGCAGAGTAACAAGGTTCAGAAAAACCACCCTGAAAGCACCTTTGCCTTTAAATAACTTTTGAAATAAACAAAATGAATATTCATGAAACTGTGAAACATTTATGGCATGAAATGAGGGCAAACATAAAATTTTTATCATCTTTCGTGGAAGCAATGGCTAGAAAGTAGTTTGGTGACAGATAATTAAACAATTAAGACTTAAGAAGCAAAGAAGTGTATATAAGGGGAAAATGCCTCTTGACATTACATAGTTAATGGCTATTGCTATTAAGATGATTGGAAAACAATACTGCAAAACATTTTTTATGTCTATATTCTTAGAAATACTATATACTATATTCTTAGAAAATATTTCTAGTTTTTTATATCTAATGCTAAGGATTTTCCGCTGTTAACTTGCGAAATAATTCAGGAGTCTAGTAGATCTCTGTTAGAAAGTATTTTGTGAATAGTAACACACTTTATTCTTTAAATAAAATGAAACAGTTCTGAAGAAAAACACATTTCCCAATCTCACTTCTTTCTTCTTCAATTTCTAGAGCTAATACATTTAAGTATTTGTACAAGACTTGCATATAACAGTGTTTTCACTTTGTATCCAAATTTGGTATCTGAAGAGGCATTGAAGAACCTGATTTCGTTTCTGACTTCTTTGTTGTCTAAAAATGCTTTGTAAAATTTTCTTCCGTATAATTTTCATAGCTTTTTCTTTTCTTTAAACTAGAGAGTAAGAAAAGTGATTAAACTGTAACTTGTAAACCTAAAGTTAGCTGCAGGTAATGTATTCGAATACCTGTTTTCCATGTTGCAGTATTCCTGTGTCATTCTGGCCTGGAAACTGTTTAAGGAGGGTGAGGGAAACCCTTCTGTATTACCATCACTCAGAGAATTCAAAATTTGAAATATTTGTGTCTTGGGGTGACTTTATGATGTTATATCCCCTATTGCCTGCTCCACACAGCGCACGGCAGCCCAGAACTCCTGGAATGGAAATTACAGAAAATTTCTTAAATTATTATTGTGCCACAGTAAAACACAAAGTAGTGAAACTGTAACTAAAGAGCTGTACTTAACATTTATAGAGGAAGAATCTTAATGTGAGCAAGCCCTTTGCTTATGGCCACACTGAAATACGAAGTAATTCTTGTTACAGCTAGCAAGAGCTAGGAGCAGGCATTGAAATCTGCTGTCGCAGTGTTATTTTCCAATACAGTAATTTGGATTGCAGATTGTTGCTAAATTATCATATTTACTGCTTTGGCACAGATTTTGATTAATGTTTTTTTCAAACCTGCAGTTCTCAATTTTTTATAATTTTTGCATGTTTGTTTTGTTTTAAATGATTGTCTGCATTCGCGGTAATAAAGACTAAAGACAGTAAGAACACCCAGTAATTATTTCATTTGTTGCATATTTCCTCACCACATTCCTCAGCTACTGCTCAACGCAGAGCCACAAATTGTACTACAAAGTATTGTACTACCACTATTGTACTACAAAGGAAAAAACAGGGAAGGGGGTAGGGGTCAGAGCGTGTTCTCAGAGACACTTCAGTAGATTAGGAGATTTGCAACACTGACCAAACTTGTGCTTTCCTGGTGAGGTGAATAAGAGCTGTATTTGAAGGTTCCCTCAAATACCATAAGTCTTACAACATTCGCAGTGAATATGAGCTTCAATTCCTTGGCAGTACAGCTGCAAGGAACTCTTGAAAATGCATTCTCAAAGCTTCAGACACAAAATGCAGCAGTCTAAAACTTTTTCCAGTATTTCTGCAGGACACTTTTATTGGAAATCATGGATGTTTGTATATGGGTAAGTGTTTCAGACTTCCCTGCTTTTATTCTTTTTCTCCAAGTTACTGGGATGACTTCTTAATTCACAAAAAACTACATAATAACAGGAGAGTTTTTAAGTGTATGTTTATATCCTACCCTATGTAGACATGTCTTACTAAACAATATGTACAAGCAATGTCATTCAGGCTAGATGTTTGTGAAGTTCTTGGCCAGAGCCAGAAGTGCTGTATTTCAGAGTATACTAAATATCCAGTATATTAAAAATTGAGCTGAAATGAACTTCTAACACTTAGGTCACCAAAGTTTCTGAATTAATTAGTAATTGATTTGGTTTTCAGTACAGAGGTACACTACATTTTTAGCTTCTGTCTAAATGTGAAAAATGATATTAATGCTCCTAAAAATTCTGCAAATGAATACAGAAAGCAAATACAGTCTAAAACTTAAAAGCTAGCATCCACATAATGATGTACTTAACAGATTTCATTAGGGTAGTAGAATATGTATCTCTTTTTTCACTAGAAACACCTTTGGTTTTAAGTGGGCATATGTTAAGCAGCGTTAGAACTGTAAACATGATATGTAAGCCTGCAGGCATAAATTAAGACAGCTGAGGTGCCACTTCCCACAAATGATTGTATTTTAGCAATTAAAACTTTTTATATTTTAATTGTATTAAAGAAATCAAGGAAACAAGTGATAGAAATATACCATATTTCAGATATTTGCCTATCAATAGAGTCTGATTATTGTTCAATTAAGCTTTACTTTGATAACATTCAGAAAACAGACCTTTTGGCATCAGAGGTCTAGCTGACAGAGCTACTGTCTGGAATATATTATGGTTTCTAAGATATGGACTCAGGTGTTATCAACAGCTAAAATACTGTGCTCTATCCCCAGCCCATTGAAATAACCTATTTCATAACAAACATAATGCAAAGGTAACATGTCCCAACATTTGAATAAATACAAATTCAATTTTTTTTTTAGCCAGCTCTCAAGCTAGTTCGTGGAGTATATTAAAATAAAATCAGTTTTTACTGGTTTTGTTTCTTAGACTCAGAGTTTCCCCAGAGTTTTCCCTTTTATGCTTAGGAACCACTATTATTCATCTCATCCCATGAAATCTGATTATAGGGCTCCAGGGCCATGATATGACAAACAAGGATATGTTTTCTAGCATTTTACAATAAAGACTAACTTTAATGTATTACTTTGCATAAAATTGTGTCCTAAGACACATTGCAAGCCATAAGAGAGTCTGTGCTATAAATCATGGAAAAGATTTGTTCAAATTCATTGGATGGTGAACAAATTAAATCACTCATTGTGCATGGCCAGTAATATTTTCATAAATTAAGCAGTTACAGTATTTATTTCTGTAGCACTAGAGCCTTCCATGAGTGTGTTGCTTTCAACAATGAAAGGTGACAGCAAATCTGCTTCTCCAAAATAATTAGCACATTCATCAGGGCATATTAAGCAATTCCAAATTATTTTTTCTTGTTGAGGATTTTTTTTTTTTTTTTGGTGCAAGTGAGAATCAGCAACTCATAAATCACAAAGACAGCAGAATGCACTGAGTGCCAGCCAAATAGGATCTAAACATTTCTACCGTAAAGTAATGAAATGGAAGAATATTTTTAAAGTAAAATAAAGAAACAATAATCAATAAGAAAAGCATGATAGAAAGCAGTACTGTCAGAATGCATTTGAGATATAGCATGGAAATGACATTGCTGGTGGACAACAGTGGTCTGTAAACTCACAATTTTACTTCTGTAGCCACATGCATGATTTCAAGAAATGCGTTGGTAATTGTATTGATGGGTTTATCCCTAGAGGGCCAATGTAACTACACTTGACTTCAGTCTTATAAAGTCTGATTTTCCTCCTTGTGGAATAAGAAAATGAGAAGAAAGGACAGAAGTAAGGGAAAAAACAACAAAACAGCTATTTAACAAAATCTTTATCACGTTGTAAATTTGTAGGTTACTCAATGAAACAAATATTAGTTCATGGTTAAATTAAGACCTTTGGAGATAATTTGGTCCAAGACCCTGTTTGAATCAGTCAGTCAAGTTGTTCTGAGTTTTGAAATGCTCTGAGGATAGAAACTGCACAACCTCTCTTGACAACCTTATTCTGGTGTTTTACCACCCTTGTGGTGTAATTTCCCCCCCTTTTTATCTAATTTGAACTTTCTGTCTTTCAATTTGTTGCTTCTTGTCCCATCCATGGGTGCCAGGGTGAAGAGTCTGGCTGCGCTGTGTCTGTGCCCTTCCATTAGGAAGCTGAAAACAGCAGGGAGATCTCTCCTGAGCCTCTAAAGCTGAACAGAATTAGTGGTCTCAACTCCATCTTTACCAAGTATCTTCTACTTGGCTTGCTCCTGTACATGAAGTTTTTTCCAAGGCTGTAAACCCTGAAACTGGTCTCAGGACTTCAAGTACACTCTCAAAAATGCTCAAGAGAGGGGAAAAATCACTTTTCCACATTCTGGCTAGAGTGTTGCTAATGCAGTCCACTAGGTCACTGGGTTTCTGGGCTGCGAGTACATGCTACTGACTCATATTCAATTTACTGCGCACCAGGAACCCCAGGTCCTTTCTAGCCAGGTTGCTCACAGACTATGCTGTAATTGGGTTATTCCGTCCCAGATACAGGGCTAATTTACCTTTGTTGAACTTTGTGAGGTTCTTGTCAGACCAGTTCTCCACCTGCTTCTCCAAGCTGACCCTGCAGCATATTGGCTACTCTCTGCAGCACAATTTGAGCTTTTTCAAAGACAAAGCTCTGTGCTTGTGAGCGACTCCTTTGCACAGATTACACTGCCACATCCTCACCTTTCCGGCCTCTCTTTCCTGGAGAGCTTGTTTCTGTCCGCTCCATAACTCCAGGTGTGCCATCTATGCCTCCACATCCTTCTAATTTCAATGAGATCATAACTCTGCAACTGTGCAGATCTCTCATTCTTTCTGGTTTTTTATCCCATGCTATGTATATCCATTGTAGAAGTGCTTGAGATGAACCCTCAGTCACCTGGCTTTCCAAAGAGAAAGGGAGAGCCTCCCTCATCCTGTTACACCCTGGTCTATTTCTCACAGCCCCTGCACTATTGCTTTAGGTGATAATAAACTTTCTCCAGTTTACCTAGTTTTAATCCCTTCTCATCAGGTCAATAAGTCTGTTTGTTCTCTTTATGCCTTGAGGCAGATCTTCAAATACTGTAAGATAGCATAGCAGTGCTGGTAGGAAGGGACTTCTGCTGTTTTAAAGCACTTAATAAAATTATGGTTTAATTTCTAAGGCTGGTATCCAGCACATTGTTAATTTAAGGTGTAATTCACCAATTACATTCATCTGGTTTTATTCCAAAAGCTCAGGATTAGTGGTGCTTTAAATCTGAGTTTGAGTAATGTGGATTGAGTTAGGAATACAATAGCTACTTAGTGCTGCTAATGCAATCAATCTGTGTTGTGTGTTTTCACTGTGCCTGCTCTCTTCTGAGTTAGGTTAACTCAAGAAGGGATAAGTCTCATGGAAATTACTTCAGCTAGTTGTAGTCAAGCTGCATACATAGTCTCTTTATTCTACTCATACAGTGTTTTTTAGCTTCCCAGGTGGCTGGTAGATCTTCCTTTTCTTCCACTTTTTAAGCAGCTTTTATCATGCATGTTTATCTAAAGAAAATATAGCTATATTCTGTATGAATGTTGCCCTTTGAACAAAAAAAAAGTATTTTATCTATATTACCATCTTTTAATATATACTTTTTAATAGAAAATAACACCCTTCTAGGTCAAGTTTGCTAACTCTTCGAGAGGAAATTTATTTGAAAACCTAAGTCAGAATTGTGATTCCATTTTTTACTTTTCATTAATTGTCCCATACTTCATAATGAGGCCAGCTCAAAACTCTTAGTCTAAATAAAGTAATTTTATTTCCCCCAGCACACTGCTAATTAACCTAATTTTGGTCATGTTGTGGGAAAGAAGTAAAGCAGACAGGAAAAAGATAGCTCTTCCTCATTAATTGGCTCATGCCACAGAAGTCCTTGTTCCAATGAAGTCAGACTTGACTTTTTGAGACTGGCACTGCTGAGCCTTTCAAAGACACTGAAACAGTCAGACAAAAAAGTGAGTAAAAGAAAGAAGGCAGTAACTACCCTTGGGGCTAGGGTGCTACCAATAGAAATGTCTCATCTGGTTCTTTATAGTACTCAACCACAGATATGAGGGTTTTTTTTATTTTTTCAAGTTTTTTTTTCCCCTCACCAGAAATAGATTCTTATTTCAAAGCATTTTCCTGCTACCCTAACAACTGATACCAAAAGTGGTGGGGAAAAGCTACCTAATACTTTGGTACTCCATATTTTGACAGTGGGAGATAGGTAAATAAGAAATGAAATAGGCATCAGGAAGGGGCTCCAGGTTTATAAACACATTTTATCAATTGCTGTAAAAAACCAGTAGGAACAACATCTCCCAATCACCAACATTAAGAATTGCTAGGGAAAAGGAAATCTGTTTCGAAATAGGGAACAGAACACTGACTTAGAAAGCTGTAATACTGGAGAAGATTAGAGAACAGCTGGTTGGGAATCTTCTGAGCAGATGTCTTTTTGTCAGAAATAATTTATCAGTTGATTATGAATAACAGTTTCATCATAGATTTTTCCTTGGCTTTGTTGGAATTTGTTGCCAAAATATAAAGGTAAAAAATAACCCTGTCCCAGTAAAAAAACATGAGCATAATATTCTCTTTGTTGCTTCTTGCAGATTGCAAACTTGAATATTTTTAGAACTTCCCATATCGAATGCATGTGTTAACTATCACATTATTATTTGTCCTTCTTTGCTCCTTCCCTCTTTGTATCATCTGAAAATTTCAAGCAGAGTATTTGTGAAATCTGAGAAGTGTGAAATCTGTCTCCTGGTCATCCCTGTCAAATAGTAGATATTGGAGACATATAAGAAATAAAAAGGAATAGTAAAGATGAAGGAAGACCTCTGCCTTGATGGTTGTAAAGTGTAAGAACTTGATGTGGAAGATGATGTAATGCCAGAGTAAATATCCAGGTTTGTGAAGGTGATATTTTGAGAACTGTGACACATACAATTTTAGTTACAATGAATTAGAATCACAAGATGACCGAGATTGGAAAGTACCTCCGAAGGTCATGTTGTCCTGGCTCAAGCAGGGCCACCTAGAAGAGGTTTCCTAGGACCATATTCAGACAATTTTTTATTACCTCCAAGGCTGGAGACTCCACAACCTCTCTGGGCACCCTGTGCTGGTGCTCAGTTACCTTCACCACTCTCTGGGCTTGGCCTCTGAGCTGGTTTTCAGCCCACCTCTCCGTCTGCTCATCCAGCCCATACCTCATCACCTTGTCTATGAGGAACTTATGAGAGGTGATGTAGAAATTCTTGAAGTTTTACTTGACTGAATTATCTTCATATTGAAGATACGACAGAGAAGAATCCATGACGTCCATTACTCACTGTGATGAGTAGGTAGAATTATGGTTAATTGTTTACTCATGGTAGTTTGCATTCCTTATTTAACCCTGGTATTTATAGGTTCCTTACTAGAAATAAAAATGAATAAATATTTGCAGATACAAAATTTCATATCAGATAACCAATAGCTTGAAACAACTAAACAAAAGAAATGGTGTAAAAATAAGGTATTGCTGGCTTTTTAATTTATTTGAATTTTTAATTTTATTTGAAACTTTTTGATTAACACCATAGATGGAAATGAGGAAAAGTTAGTTTAAATTGCTACTTATGTTTTTCTACCAAGAATTTGTGTAATAAATATTCATTAGTTATACTGTTAAATGTGAAGTATCTTACAGAAGAGAATCGTTTTCATCCATTCACATATCTACAGGAAAAGACTAATGCATTTATCTCACTAGAAATGTGAGGTTTGTTACAAAGTATGGAGATGGTCTTGTTTGGGAATCATTTAAAGCAAACTTTTGAAATCATTATCTTCTAGTTAGTAGTTTTGGCAAGCTAAACCTGGAAGTTCAACTGATGAACATTTGTTTAACAGTACATTAAAGCTGGTTTGTTTGGGTTTTTTTTCCTAAACTGTATTGATGATCACAAGACTACTATTAGAAGAATATACGAATTAGTGATCTTGGAAATTTGTTTTTTTTTTCTTAAACAGTATAAACATATGCAGGAGAAAAATAAAGTGTATGCAGAATATAAATAAGCTAAGGCAAAGTTATTTATTCTTAGCTGTTGAAATTTTAGGTCAGAATTTGTACAATTGGCTGTTAATTAAAGAGTGGAACTTCAAGGCTTTTCTGGGCTGCAGGGTGCTTAAAAAGGAATTTTACGTGTTCTTTTAGTTTTATCTAGTTGGCAAGAATGCCTTAACCATGTCCTATGAATGATCATAGTTTCCATAATCGATAGTTATGTTAAAGTTCTTATATTGCAAAAGCAATAATTAAGTTTTAAATTCTAGTACATGGGTGGGGAATTATTGTTGGAAGCAGATGCCCCAAATTAGACATGGCTTCTACAGAATGAATCATTAAAAAATGCTAATTACTTTCTGTATAAAAAAATCATTATTGCATCATTATAATGCATGTCAGAGTATATGCCCAGAGCTACATCGTTGTTACATAGCCAAAGAAAATTCTGATGCAAATGGAACTGTTTTGAGTCCTTTCAACTTATAGTTTTAAAGCAGCACAATGTGTATGGCTGTAGCTTTTGTTCAGTCAGCTTCTTGGTTGGGATGTGTCTTTTCTCTACAGAATTCAGTTGTAGAAGTTGTCCTTTGCAGCTCAATCCATCTGAGTGTCGTGAAGCCTAAATGCAGTTTCTCTGGTGAGATTGAAAAGATATGAAAAAGAGTAACAAGACTCAGGAGGAAACATACTTCAGTTAATAATAACCAGCAACAGTAAAATTGGTACAGCAATTTGCAGGTGATTAGCCAACAGGACAAAAAAGACATATGGTCAGCCATTATGCATTACTTACTTTTCTGCAAAAAATTGTTACAGACTAGGCTTTTTACTTAATATTTATTACTTATTATTATTACTATTTATGGAGTATATTTGATACTGAACTAGCACGTAATTTATAAATTAATGTAAGTACATAAATATGCCTTGGTTATTTCTGGTTTTTTTTATCTGCAGGTGGAAAAGATGATGTTATTTAATTCTTGCATCTGATTATAGGTAGTAGGAGACCTGTAGAAGTAGAATATTCCATTTGTTTCTTGTATATTGGCACTGACCTGAGACATAGATCTGCATATATGATGATAATTTCAAGATTTTAATTATACAATTATTCACAATTTGACAATTGTATTTTAGAGTTTTAGGCAATTCCAATGTAACAATTCATGGCTAAAGAGGAATGCAGAAATGTAATTTCAGAAAAATATATATGCTTTGAATTGAGATAATGAAAGTACAGGAATAGATCGCTGCCAGATAACAGTGTTACCATAATGGCAGTAAGAAAGAAGTGTGTCTCAAACATCCACTTGTTATGTGCATTTCATACAGCCTTCTATTTATGTGATCTCTGGGGGCATTTGCATGTTTCTCAGCTTTGATGTTGCAAAATCTGTAGGCTTGTTATGTTAGAAGACATAGCTTAGCTGAGTGTCGTGGTTTGAAAGACAGGTGTCTGCTAAGGAAGGCAGGAACTTCCCTTGGCATGGAAAATGCAACCCCCCCCCCGCACCTCACACACCA
>VYZQ01036410.1:0-25380 GCA_013400655.1 Mystacornis crossleyi
CTCTCCCCCATCCCACTGGGAGGGGACAACAAGCAAACAGCTGAAAGTGCTCAGAACTCTGACAAAACTGCACATTCCTGAGAAACTCTCCTGAAGATTTCTTTAATGGAAAGAGAAGGGATCCAAAGCAATTTGGTTTAAAATGCATATGTATTTTTTAGTAAATAATACATGGTGTCTATGAGTTCCTGATTTTGTGCTGTTACCAAGCCACTGATTTGGCCAGAACTGGGGTTGAAGCAAAGCTCAGAAAAAAAGTCCTTGTTTTCTTGTTTGTATGCTGAATTTCCTGTCCTGTTTATCTTTCTATTCTAATTTTGGAGTATGAAGAAGAAAATTCGGCTCCGTAGTCCTCCTTCCCAGGAACCCGCCACAAAAATATTTATAACTGGGTATAAATAAACACTGTTTTGTTTCTGCATCTCATGGCCAGCAAGTAGATTCATTTTCCAGCTGTTAAAAACAAATCTCCATGTAGACTGAGGTTTTAAGAAGCTAATTAGTGTTAGCAGGGTACGGGTAAGAAACACCATTTTTTCTTGTTTTCCTTATTTTCTCCCCACGCTTGCCCACGGAATCCCACAGATATCCACGGACATCCAGGTGAATTGAGCAGCTGAGCGCAACCTTCTGCTCCCAGTTCTGGCTTAGGGGTCCTTTAAGGCCTGAGCCCCACTGCTCGCACCAAATTCCAGTTAAATAACTAAAGGAGTATATTCTGGAGATCATTTCACTCAACTGATAATTTTGTTTTCTTAGTTAACTCCATCAGACGCACCAAGTCACAACCAAGCTTTTTTAACCGGGTTGTACTGGAACCTACCTATTGTATTTTTAATTCTTTTGGCAGTTTATATCTAGGCGTCAAAAACTAAGGAGACACTAAAATTCTCACAGCAGCTTGTGAACTTCAGGAGATTTTCTCTCTCAGATTTCTGACACAAAAAGTCTATTTTAATGAAACCTCTTCTGGCTGAGGAAATTCGTCAGTGACCCGGCTGTGTCACAGGGAGTGAGAGTTGTTTTCATTTCCTAGAATAACACTTGGAGCACCTCTTTTGCCCTGAATCACCTGGTACCCATCCAATCAAACTTTTTCTTCTTTTTTTCTGAAGTAAGTGGATTAGTCACAGGGTGTAATATAGAAATTAATTGTACTGCTGCTGGTCTAAAGAGCCTGCCAAGTCTGAACGACTGTCACTTTTTTTTCCCCTGTATTTTTCTCAGCTTTCAGGAACCATCATTTCAGAAAGGTGGATTCTCTCTTTCCTCCTAGTGACTGACCAGTGATGTTGAGATGTTTCTGAAGCATTTGGCACTAGTTACCATCTTCTGTTGCTAGGCCTGGATTCAAACATGTCTTCCTTGCATGAGACACGACGAAAACTGAGTAATGTTCGTGTGAGGGCTCTGGGCCTCCACGCGAAGATGTGTCTTTTCCAACCTGAACAATTCCATGATTCTATGTGGCAAAGCCAGGCATTCTGGCCCAAATGCTGGATCCTGCTACCCTCAGTTCGGGCTCAGAAATCCAACACTGTAGCCCCAGCTGCAGAAGGGCGGCCAGAACCTGCTGCTTCACTTTCCTTTCGAGCTCCCGCGCAGGCCGTGTTGGTTTGAGAGCAGCACTCTGAGCACGTAAACACTTGATCTGAGCCCTGCCAGCGTGAGACAAATCCTCTTTGTCTCACAAGCTCACTGGATTTCGCTAAGGAATGCGTTGTTGAGGAAGACAAGTGGGCTGCTCCCTGCCAGCACCGCAAGGACTCCTCCGGGCGCCACAGGAGGTGCTGCCCGCAGGCGGCGGAGTGTGACAGCTGGGGTGACAAAAATCAAGCTGGAAATTAACTGTTTGAAACACGGGTTAGAATTTGGTCAGTCTGGAGGGGTTCCTGGCACTGCATTTTGGAAAAAAAATAGCATTTTGTTTCCCGCAGATAAGGCAGACCATTGCCCTGGTAATGTTTTCTCCCCGGTTCCTCTTGGGCCAGTGGCTGCCGTGGGATATCCAAGGGGAAGGATTAACCACTGGTGCCACCAAAGAGAAGGGCTTCAAACAGTGATTAAGGTACCCAAAAAATGGAGCTATTAAAAAGGAACTCCTGCCAAAAAAATATACTAGAATGTGTTTAGGAATTTAAATGCTCCATTGTATGAAATTACGTTGGTCATCGCTGCCCTCTCAGTTTCTTGCCTTCCAGCAGCATTTCCTCTGTAGCACCAAACCTTATCAAATCAAATCTTTTGGTTTTATTTTGATTTACCTTGGATTTTCATTTTACTGCCTACATTCTCATTTATCCAACTTTTTTATCACTAACACTTTAAAAATTTGTATTTCCCCCTATAATCATAGACTGATGTGTTTGAAAACTGGTCTGACTTCTGGTTTAGACCTGTGTAATAGTCCTGAAACAAGGTGCATTCATCTGCTTCTTATTGTTTCAATAACATCCTCAGCACTCTGTGCAATACCTCATGTCTTTCACAGATTTTGTATTTACTGCAGTGACTGATTTTTTCATTCACAGCTGGCACAGGATCTGAAGGAAGAGGAAAACTTCTTAGATTTGTGGAATTGCATTTAATATCATGCTCTGATGTTTCAGAACTGAATTTGTACAGAGCAAAACACTGGAGGTACTCAATGCTCTTATAGACATAAGGCAGAACAACCTGCCCCAAGCAGCATAAACCAACTAGCATAAATCTCTGATTCTGTCTTTCCATGAAATGTCCAGATTCAGGGAAATTCTCTTTGGTCTTTCAAATAAATGTCAGTGAGGGTGGTGGATGGGTGGAACCAATGCTAAGGGCAGGCCGAAATATTTTAGGAAAGACCCTGGGGGAACATTTGTGATGGTTTCTGGGATAAAAGTGGTACAGAAGTTGTCTGCAACTAGCAGGTTTGTGGACGTGCTGCATCACCTTCAGGAGATGCCACCTTTACTCACATCCCCAGAAAAACTGTCATGGATGATGTGCAGAGCAGGGGGGATGAGAAATACCTGTGGGAGTGTTCTCAGGAGGGGTGGTGTAGAGAGAAGTGTGACAGCCATCACCATGCCAGTGCCATTTGCTTGTGTACAAGACAATACCTTTGCTGGATCAAGAGGAGCCACAATAAATTTTTAATTTTGTCAAATTGACAAGTGCTCCCCTGAACTGTAAAACACATTTCTCAACAGCATTATACCTCTCTTAATACCCACATTGTCACCGAATCTCTGTCCTATGCAGTGTTTCCCTCTTTTATTTTTTTTTTAGTTTTAATCCATATTTGATATGGCAAACTTCCATCCAACTAAGATTCTAAATCTCTCAGAGCATTTTAAGCAGTGTCACTCAGAGTCCATCCAGTACTATTACACTTTTTTAATCACCTGTAACTTCTTTTAACCAATTCTTTTTTCTCATTACCAAGGCTTGGGAAGAGCAACAAAAAGCAGTCCCAAGGCACAGTCTGCCCTCACAGAACCAACAACCTCTCACACAGGAGACTTTTCCTGAACTTAAGGTCCTAATCCCACACATCTCACCTTGACAAAGCTTTTATTGAACGCCTGAGGATCATTTACTTAAGTGAGATAATCAGGATAAACCAAATGCAAAGGTTTAGAGTCATGACTCTTTTGCAGCTCAGGGACAGAACGCGAGAAAAAGGAACCAGAGCTGTGTCAAATCCCTCTGAAGGATATGCCATGATCTTCTGGCCCTTTCAGGTCCTTACCCAGATTTAATCCTGGCAACTTTTTTTAATGTCTGTCAGATGGTAAAAAAAGTTTGCAAAGTCTTATCCTGTTCTCCACGGGTTGATTTTTCAAGTTGCTAGCATGGAAAGTCAGCTCATAATAAATTATCCAGTTGTTGGACACTTTGTGTAACAAAACAGGTTTTACAAAAAAGGTGAATAGCTATCACAGAATCATCAGATATCTTGATTTGGAAACAATCCATGATGACTGACTCCAGCTCCCTGCTCATCACAGGAGTACCTACAATTAAACCACCTGACTAATAATGTCCAGGCTCCTGAACTCTGGCAGGGTTGGTGCTGTGACCACTTCCCAGCAGAGCTGTTCCAGTGCCCGGCTGCCCTCTGGGTGAAGAACCTGTTCTAAAAATACAGTTAATTTTACAAAACCTGTAATGATAAAATGCATATTTTGTCTATTTCCTCCTCTGTCAGCTTCTATGGGAACTGAAATACCTGGCATTTCCAATTTCACATCTATTCAACCATTTCTAGCTTGAAAAGATATTCCCTACCATAAAAAACTTCCTCTTTAAATTATTCCTGGTTTGCATCTTATTTAGTTTCTTCAGTAGCTTGTGCATGAGGAAAAACTTGTTAAAATACAGTGTATTTTGGCCACAATGAAAGCAATAATTCTGATTTATACGAGTTTTCATGAGGCTAACCATGGGCTTTCAATCTTTAAGGAGAATTAATATATGAAACTGAAATATAAATCTGGTTTGCCACAGTACTGAAAGCATAGGACTTTTGGTGTGTGAAAAACTTCTTCACTGGATTAGGTTCCTAAAAGTTTCAAGTCTTAAAGTAGAAAGGGTGTTGCATAAAAGAGCATTTTTAATTTTATCTTTTATTTAGAGTTACCTCACACACAAAAAACCCCAAAGACATTTTTTTTCACTTCCTAATGAAACTCAAAGGCCCTTAAGTGATATTAAAATGCAGAGAAATTAAAATTCTCTGCAAAGTTATAAGAAAGTCATGGTGACACTGGGTGGCTTTGGCTTGATTAACCTCATGTCTTGTTCACCCTTGTCTTGATGAGTTGAACCTTGATTTTCCTCTATTAACTTAAATACTTCATTGTAAATATATCAGTAAATACCCACTAACATTTGTCTAACACAGCTAATTTATTTCATTACTACTAATTTCATCAGCACTGTCCAGCTGGGAATAAATCACTTTAACTTTGGCAGCCTACAGAGTCTTATCTTCCTCTCTGCACCCGGAGTGAGTTAGACTGCACACTTCGTGTGTCTCACTGCATTGATTTTATTATCAAAATCTACTTAAATTTAAAGGCAGCATTAGTGACACCTCAGTCCCTGGCACCCCAAGGCCACTCCCGTGTTTGTGATGACAAATGTTCAAAGGGTGCTGGAGAAGGTCACCGGCGCTGGTGGCACTTTGTGTGACCCTGCCCATGGTACTGCTGAGGTCAAAGGGATTTGCTGGAAGCTGAGAAAAGCTCTCCATTAAGACCATTATCCACATGAAAGTGAAAAGCAGGAAAAGCTGCAGGAATGCAGCACATGCCAAGGCAAGCAAGGTGTGTTGACACAAAGCCTTAGCTGGGTAACAGCTGAAATGACCTCTCCTGCCATGTGTGGGACCAAGGTCACTGGCACCCCTCGGCCTTGGCATAGCCTTCACCTCTGACAAAGATTTTCCCTCAGTGGGGCTTTCAGAAGCTGAATGTGATATCCTTATCCCAAGGGAATTCTCCTCTGGGACCACAAAGTTAGACCCAGCACTCAACACCCAGTTTTGTCCAAAGAAAGAGGCTTCATATATAAAGTTTTCACTTTACAGTAAATTCACCATAAATACAGGCAGTCTGTTTGCAGGTTATGTTATCGAGGATGTGATTTACTTCAGCTGGCATTTGCCTTTTCTCTAATCATTCCTCAAAACCACCTTTCACTCCAGAACTTACTGGACTTTATTGGAAAGGCTGTCAGAGAGAAAACACGGCCAGTTCCAGCATTAGTGTGGCCAGCAGGACCAGGGCACTGACCATCCCCTGTGCCGGCACTGCTGAGGTACCACAAATCCTGGGATCAGTTTTGGGTCCCTCAAGATAACAAAGACATCGAGGGGCAGGAGTGTGTCCAGGGAAGGGAGCAGAGCTGGGGAAGGGTCTGGAACAGAAGTGAGTTTGGCACTGGGAACACCTCCACTGTGGCAGGGCACTGGACGTGGCCCACCCCAGGTTGTTGGGAATGCAATGGGTTCAGCAAAAAACAGGATTTGCTGCATAAAAAAAAAACTTCTCAGGAGTGCAGCATGAGGTTTAAAGAAATAACAAATATATTACTATAGCATGGGGAAAAAGTTGTTAGTTCACATACATCAGTGATTTTTCTTTTTCACCAAGGAATTAGAAATACAAATAAACCCTCGTATAAGAAATACACCCACAGGAGAAAGGCAGTCAGCCCCAGTTTATTCTTTCAAAAGCACTTCAGTGCAATTCTTAACAAATATGCGTGTGTTTATTTTCACCTCTGCTTACTTTTAAAGGGATTTGCTCAGGTGGAGCCTCTTTATGGGTGCCACAGCAGCTCTGTGGTATTGGAGCATCTTTTCCCAGCCCCGTGCTCTCTTCCCAAGGACGGGGCCTCGCTGCCCTCCAGTGGCAGCAGCCTCGGGAACAGCTCTGCATTTCCCCTCTGCTTTTAGCCCCTTTAGGCCCAGATACTTAGAGATATTATAACACTAAATGAGGCTATTTCCAGGGAGGGGTAGATCTGTCAGTGCAGCAAAACTTCACTCTGTGAAGAAAGATTAGCGCCCAACCTCCAGCCCAAAGCCGTTTCACTACAAACCCTGTTTGTCTCCTAGGAGCAGATTTTGATTGATTTCTTTAAGAAGACATTCTGGGAAACAGCTTTGCCCTTCCAAGACCACAAAGGTCAGCCCTACTGTCATCACTGCTGGTTCCTGGCACATGGGATTAGCCCTCTGCAGGACTTCCTTGGGACCTGTTTTGTAAAGGAGACTGAGGAATGCTGAAAAAGCAAACCTTGATGCTTCTTAATACTAAAGATTTTTGCATTCAGCCGTGTTCCATCCATGTCACCTTCTATCCCTATACCAGGGCTCCAAATAGAGCTGTACTGTGCTGTGAAAATAAGAAGAACATTCATGAAAAGAAAGAATCAATGTTCATTTTAAATTCAGCTAAGAAAATTCAGCTTCGTTCTTTTGCTCTCTGTAGCTGAGTCCCTTCTCCCTGACAGCACAGAGTGAGGCAGAGCTGGAGGCATCCTTTAGGATACAAGAGGCCATGGTGGTGTTGACACCACCACCTCATGCCAGGGAGAAGACTGGAGGGATCCTGCTGGATCCGTGGCTTTGACAGAAGCCAATCTTACCCAGTTAAGGATGGCCTTTTCTAGGTGGGATTCCCTTTTACGAGGCAGATCACTTAATCTTAAAAAAAACCCATAAAAGCAGGGGCAAAGTATATCCAGCATGACCTGTGGTATATTTCCTCTCCATGACGACTTTATTTCTCCTTGTCCTTTATTAATTTGCATTTGCACTGGCACTACAATATCTTCTGCCTCTCCTCTCATCCTTTGATCATGTAACACATGATGTAGCATAAAAATGTGGTATTAGTTCCCACTCTTCACCTGAAAAATATGTTGGTAGCATCTTGTGGCCCTTTCTTGCTCCATTTCCTTGATTGTTGTAGATCAGCAATTGTCCAGCAGTGCCTTGGCCAATATTACTCATAGCTCTTTAATTGCTTTGGGGGCTGCTAGTGAGACAGAGAACGGCAGATCTGAAACATGCTGGAGGGATCTTCTCCCAGGTTAAAGAGGAGCCAGGAAAATTAGAAAAAACATTAAAACTGCTTCTTACAGGAGTAATTTTGGCAACAAAGAGAATTTGTTTGAGGCTTGCCTGACATTTCTAGGATGCTAATCTTTTGGCCGAATCCTCACACCAATTTAATCTGGTTTAGTATGGTTGTAAATTGGAAACTGTCTTAATGGGTGGCACGAGAATCCTTACCAAACAGCTTAATCTCCAAAAGTAAATCACTGCTTCCTGGAACAGCCACACCATCAACACAGGGCCACAAAGGTGCCCGGGGAGTGTTTGGGAAGATCTCGGAGGCCAGTCTGGAACAGCTCCGTGAGCTGGATCTCCTCATCCGGATGTCTGGATGTACCCTGTGAAAGGAAAATCCTCACTAAATCACTTCCTTGGCATCGATTTGGAAGTTCAGGGAGGGGGATCAGGTTGCACAGCACACGCCTTTGATGCAGACCAGAACCCATCTGGTATAAATCCTGCAGCTGTGCTGGGTTGGAACAGACCCCCCCAAGGACCATGGACCTTCACGTGCGTCTCACCTGGCTGCTTCTGCTGAGCACCACTCTGCTGGCTGAACCAGGTACTGCCTCTACAACATTTTCATGCTTGCAGGGAAAAGTTACAGACAGAATTATTTACTATTACAGGATGGCTTGCTGGGAACTGGTGGCAAAGATTCTCTTCGAATATTGCTGATGAGTTTTGTACCATAGAATTGATGGTTTAATTTGCCTTCTACTTCAAAGATTCAGTCCAAATCCATTGGTTATATTTCAAAATACATGTATGTCAAAATATTTGATAAAATATATACAATGTATGTAATATTATATTAAGATAAATATATACTAGATATGTAATTTTATATTAAGATAAATATATAAAAGATATGTAATATTATATTAAGACACTATATTTCAAAATATAACCCATGAAGGTTATGGACTGAAGAAGGCTGAAGAATATTCCTTGTTTTCTCTTCCGTGAGGGAAATAGTTTGTGGAAGTTGTTTTCTAAATGTTCTTCTTCTAATATTCTAGTTTTAATTCAAATTATTCTATACTGTACACTTTAAAATGTAGAGAAAGAGGGGGAAAGAAACACAGAGCAGTCTTCCAGACCCGGGTGGAAATGTGCTTTGCATGACATGTTCCTTCAAACTTATAATCTTGCTAGTTTGAATTAGATACTTTGAGCTTTGGTTATCACCATAGGGACCATGAAAAAAAGCCTTGTCAATCACTTACAAAAAAAGGTGATTTCAGAGAATGAAGATTAAGGGCTGGCTGTATTGAACTCTTTACAGATCAAGAGTATGATGCATTACTTCAGGGCTAATATGTTTCCTTCTCTGCCACAGCAAGTGGAGCCTGGTGGGATCTGACAGATAGAGACCCAAACTCACTATGGAACAAATTTACAGATTGGATTAAAGACGAATTTCAGCACAAAGGTAAGAGATGTGCTCCTGAGTGTGAACGCAGATGTGCAGGTCCCTGAGCCAGCTCGGGGTGAGCTGTGCCTCAGCAGCACAGCCAGCCATACCCCACCGGGGTAGATCAGGCCCTGCACGCAGCAGAGCCACGGGGATGCAAGCTCAGACATCAGAGGTTTAGCTGTGAATAAACAAATTGAGATTTACCTGTCAACTTCTGCTTTAGTTCCACCACAACCACAGCTGAGACTGGAATCTGGAGGGGACCGATGCGCCGGGAGGGTTGAAGTTTATCACGATGGAAAATGGGGCACAGTCTGTGATGATTATTTCACTATGAACAGTGCCAACGTTGTGTGCAGACAACTTAACTGTGGCCAAGCTGTCTCTGTCCTGGGACTGTCTTACTTTGGCCCCAGTGGAAAATTTATCCAGCTGGATGATGTGCAGTGTAGAGGAACTGAATCCCACCTTTGGGACTGCCGGCACGCCGGCTGGGGCAGGCACAACTGTGGACTCAATGAGGATGCTGGTGTCATCTGCTCAGGTAAAAATAAAAAAAAATTTTAAAAGAAACAATAATAAGAAAAAAAAAAACTCCTTGGACTATCCTGTTCACCATAAATGCAAGAAACAACAGGGTAGAGCTTGGAAATTAGGCCAGGGCTGAAATGTGGATGGGGGGGATGCTTCTTGTGTTTAGGGCTGAGTGATTGAGGAGCAAAAGGGTGTCTTGGACAGTATAACAGGATTGGACAGCAAGCCCTGAGCAGGAAAATAGTGAAAAGCAGTTCAGGACCACTTTAGCCAGCATCTGATTACAGCCAACCCCCAAGATAAGAAAGGCAAAGAGTGAGGAGAAGATAGAGGCCCATCCAGTTGTGAACCAGGCACGTGTGAGTGGAAACAAAAATAATTCTTGTCATAAATATACAATAAAAATAACTGCCCAATAAAGTAAATTTTTGCTTTTTTTGCTGTTCACAGACGCAATGCACTCCACGGTTGCACCGACAGGTAAGGCAGAGCTTTTGGGACAGGAGTCCATTAGCTCTTTACAGTTTCCCCAGTGCTCAGAGTCTAATTTTTAACTCAAAAAATCATGTGATTACAGCTCCTTGGCAGACAGTTTTCTACAAAGGCACATGCTCTGAATTACAGGTTATTGCTCCAAATTACTGTTTATTCATCCACTGCAACATTATTGCTACTCTTTGCATTGCTTATACAAACTGTATTTGCCACTTACCTACTAATAATTAGTGATAACATGAGGCAAGTTTTTACACTCCAGGTCTAAGTTTCTGATCCCATTTTTTTTCTGAAATAATAATAACAACCTGGAAACCTTAAAGTACAGACTCTACTCATGTTTGGGGGGGATTTCTAGGGTGTTAATTATACTCTTCATAACACACAATCACAGAGAAGCAGGTGCCAAAAATGCAGTTTTCTGTCATGTAGAATCATAGAATCATGATCAGTTTTTATTACATTATCTGTAACACAGAAATGAAAAGCTGGTTCCCAAAACCATTTATTCTTAAGGTTTTAACACAGTGGCAACCGTGACAACTACTAGAGAACCCCTGATTTCTGCTGGCAAAGGCAAGGTTAAAAAACAAGCTGCAAATGTCACAGGTGGAAATTTTGTGCAACAGATGCAATTTGTTTAAAGCAGACAGGAGGAACACAGTTCTCCCAAGTTCACTTACAATGACTACTGGAAGTTGTTGTTCTGAGCCACCTGACCTAAAGTCAAAGTCCAGGGATGTGACTTTCTTCTCCATGAAACCCTAAGTATGAATGATTTCACAGATCTTGCAATGTCTCTGCAGGTTCCTCCCCTGCACCCAGCTCAAAACCAGCACAGACTGAAACATCGCCTGCTCCAGAGACCGCAGCAATCCTCAAGGAAGGTGAGGCACACTTGGGGGTTGGAAGTCACTCCCAAAGCACGAGACAACTCTCATGTTTTATTCCCCCTTACCACGGCCCCTTTGCACCTTTCCAAATGACTGTTGCACCTCTAGTAGTGAAACAAAGACCCAGGGATCGACTGCCTTTGTTAATAAATATTAAATCAGGTGAAATTAATTTTTTGTAATCAAAAATAAAAGGTTGTGCAACGATTCATTGTCCCATAAAGCCCAAATTTATTCAGCTTCACCAAGACTTCCATTTACGTGTTAACTCCTAATTGCTGCCCATCTCTCTCTGCTTTGTATTTCCTTCACTGCCCCCAGATGTGTCGTCTGCACCCACCACTGTCACCAAGGAAATTACCACATCAGCTCCTGAAATCCCAACCACAGCCGATGAAGGTAAGGGCAGCTATCTTACATGTGCTTTTTAAAACAAACACTCCAATAACTTGGGGTTTTCAGCTAAATTAAGGTGTGACCCTGTAAATCTGTAAATATTCATAGCAGACAACATAGTTGCCCTTAGTTCCTCCTTTGTGAAGGAACAATCCCCCTACAACATTTTCACTTGAAAAATACCAGCCTGTCAGGACACGGCAGGGATACGTGTACTCACTGATTAATACCTCTGAGTTGCAGCTATAAAGAATACACTTACAAATTTGCAAAGAAAAACTGTCCAGATCGTTGTAATTTTGTGTGTCCACAATTCATAAAAGCTCTGGAAACATTAAGGACCACAGCCAGGCGTTTGTACTCATTTCCCTCAGCTGGGGGATGAGCCTCTCCGTTTACTCAGCAGACTGATAATGATGGAATGGTTTGGGTTGGAAGGGACCTTAAAGATCACCTGGATCCAACCCTCTCCCATGGGAAGGCATACCACCCACTAGATCGGTTTTTATCAAACCTGAGACCTAAAGCAAGTCACAAGCTCTTCAAATCGCTCTTAAGCTTTCCACTGCTGCTTGCAGCCGTTTAATTTCTCACCTTTTCAGCCTCCCCCAGCACAACAGCCTCCCTTCCTCCCACCACCACCGCAGAGGAAAGCAGGACGTCAGAAATCCCAGCTGCGCCACAGACAGGTAAAGGGCATTTGCACAACATGCTGCATGTCAGAAACGCGTGGTTAGGAGGGGGCATCAGTGGAGAAGCCAAGACAGGCTGCAAAGTCAGCACCTCCCGGTGCCGCTCACGTTTGTCGGTGAATTTGGCCAACCTGCCACGGACCCGCTGCCACCACCCGGGTGGGGGCTGCGAGTGCTGCGGGCAGAGCCTGCCGTGAGGGAACCTGGACGGGGCACGGTTTGAACCCACACCATGGAATCTGAAGGCAATAAAGTTCATCAAGGGCTGATTTCAGCCTTACCTGAGTGCTCGTTCCCTCTTGTTTCCACGTGTCTTCCTTTTTCTCACAGCCTCTGAAAATACTTCAGAATCAAACTTGTCACCTGCCCCACTTGCAGGAGACCCGACCACCTCAGCTGCAGAAATCCTTTCCACTGTGGCTGAAGGTAAGATACAGATACAGTGCCATAAAATGTAATAATAGTGCTTGAGTTTGTTCAAAATAGATTACACTGATAGCATTAAAATAAATTAATAAAGCTCAGGATCAGTCAACTGCTAGTTCATTTTCTCAGTGAAGAAAAGTGCGGCTTATATTCAATATTAACAAAATATAACCTCACCTGAGTATTTTGACTCAAATTATCAGATTTTGGAGGCTACAATCCAAGTCTCCTTTCCTTCAAGGACATAATCAAAATCATATCAGCAATCATCAGCTCCAGTTTCTGTCACTGACTGATGTTTATCTCCAGTAATGTATTTCCGCAACACTTTCACAGTCCCTTCAAAATCCCCGTATTCCTCCTTTGCATCCACTTCAGTGAATCAAGAGCCTGAGGCAGTAACTACACCAGGAACCCTAAGCACAGCTTACACAGGCAAAGTCTGAGTTGCAAAATCGATTTGGAGCCTTCAGTGAGCTAAGGGACAGCCAGACTGTGCGGAAGAAGTACGCAAAGAAGTTTAATAAGGAGGGCTATGAACATAATGCTTCATTCTCCAGTAGCTAAGGAGCTGAAAAATCCAACTACTAAGTATTTATTTTTTGTGGTGTTGCGTGGTGATAAAGAGTTCACACTTTTCTAGCAGCATGACAAATCCAAACAGTTTAATCAAAATTCAATTCTGGTTCCTATTCACGTTGGGCAATATTGTTCATTGCTCCTACTGCTTTTCTTCCTCAAAGGTTTCTCAGATGTTTCTGTCACAGAAGCCGACAATTTGAGCACTTCTGCCCCAGCCACAGGCAGCACTAAGCCACCACCACCAACTCCAGGAGCACTCTCTAGAGTGAGTGAAGGTAAGAAGGAGCCGGGTACAGCTGATTGTGCTGCAGTGTGTGTGCCCACGTCCCACCTTTCCCCACACCTTGGGCTGGGGCATCGATTTTGTAAAACACTTTGCAACCTTTAAATGATTGGTTGGTTTAATGGGTTTATTAAATATTTTCTTAGATATTAAAAAATATTCAAACCAGAATTTCACCAGACAGGGCCATTTTGCATCAGACACCAGCTGAGCTGGGACCTTCCTCTCCACCACATGCTGTCCCACCTCCTGTCCTAATAAAGCAGGAATTGATCCCATTAGTTCCTTTAAACCCCTATGCAAACCTCCCCACGGAGATGTTTATGTACTTTGCCTCTGAATTGGCCTATAACTGATGGCAAAAAAAAGCTCTGGACGCTCTATTGAAACATCTTTTATTTACAGATATTTTCTGCAGTTCCTCTTTTTGCTTTCCCAGACTCTGGGGTGCAGAGGGACTTGTGGCCATCCTGTTCAGAGTAGCAACAGACACTTCCCACATAAACTAAATTCAGCTCTTTCAAGCTTCCCTCAGAGCTCATGATTCTCAAGCCTTCTGTGTTCTTGAACCACTCCTCCAAGCCGTCCCCACCATCACGGTCTGGGAGCTGTGGCTGTGTGACACCCACACCATCTGTCAGTCCAAGATGCTGCATGATATGATAAAAAACTTCCAAGTCAACTGATAACTCTTCTCTTTAAAACTTCTTTTTAACACTGCTTGTCTCCTACAGCCTTACCTCTGCTGACAGAATCCACGGCTGTGTCTCCGTGCCAGCACTAGGATGTGTAACACAGATTTACTCACTGCTCCACCCACTAAACCTATTTCAAACAGTGTTTCCGTGTTCTAGATCTAGGATCTATCCTAAATTCTGTAAATGTTGTCTTAAAAACTAACAGGCAAAAACCCCTCAGTACAGTGAAGAAATAGCAGTTGGTCTTTTTCTACCTTTTTCCTGCCAGTCATTTCACTTTCAAAAGGGTAGAAACAAAAGTTTTCCTTCTTAGAAGACTACTTTAGAGAGCTTTGATCAGATTTTGCTACTTGCCTTGCTTATTCAGACAAACTCATTTTACTTACAGACACCATGTGTATCAGGGTTGCTCTTCAGTGGTTAAAGGGAAAAAAAGGCTCCTTTACAGCTCTAACTAATAACTTAAATACTTTAATTTGTACTTATTGCAGGTAAACTGTGTTAAAGTCTCAGGAAATTAAGTGCTCACTGATTCCTTTGATTATATTCTACACTTGACAAAGAATTTTTTTTTAAGAGATACAGATACAGATTATTTTCTTTTATTGATTTGCTGAAAGTGGCTGTTTGGTTGTCTGTAGGCACCCAACAAGAATACATTAATATTCCTGAGAATGCCACTTAATCAGTCTTTTATTTTCTCAAAATATGCCCCTAAAATATTCAGATTGCTGCTCATATTTCAGATTAATGAAATACTTAATATCCTTAGAAACTATAATGGGAAAGGTGCCTCCCTCCCATAAAGCCATTTTTAGTATCAGCTGAATAACAACAAATTTATTTCTGCTGCAATTCAAGATCTGGATCTGAATAGAGAATTTTTAATCTGCCTCTTTCTCACTATTCCCACCTGGATTTAGACAGCTAGTGCAGTCTTAAAAGAGCCTTAAGCTTTCTATTTAACACCTTTCACCACCTCTGATGAATACTCAGCACCTGGATCAACAGGTTAATTACCATTTCTCTCAGTTATCTCATATTTGGCAGTGTTGTTTAGATCCAGATCCTGGGGAGTGACCCGAGCACGTGGCTGCTGACAGATCTTTACAGCCAGCTTCTGCAGAAACGCTTGGCATGGTGCTGGGGGGAAGGAGCTTTGATCGTGGTCAGCAGAAAGGAATTAGGGACAGAGAGTCCTGGGGAACAGGGCCCTCATCTGGGATGGACGTGCATTCGTTGGTCACAAATGGCTGCCAGGTGCCAGCAAGACGTCCCAAAATGAAAACCTCCTAACTCCTGCCCCAGCAAGGGGTGAGACAGGTGTGTGCACGTGGTGCAGTTTACCGTGGCCACAAACCATGAACCACAAAAAAAAAAAAAAAAAAAAAAAAAAAAAAAAAGGAGGGACCCAAATTGTGTTGCTGGCAGTGTCTCTGATTTCTCTCCCTGAAAGAAAAATGCACTCCAGGCCCATAAAACTAACTTGGAGCTTCAGCTGTCTGAAAGCCTTTCCCGGTGAAAGGGAGATAAATGTAGGGGGTGTTCTGTAAGTACCCAGCTCTCAGAAACGGGCCTGGGCTGAGGAAATAGCTCTGCCACTGTTCTGGAGAAATGGTGCTGTGCCAACCATCTGTTATGCCAGAGGGTCAGCAAGGATGGGGAGAGAGGCTGAACCAGGCAGTATTTAAAGGATAGGAAAGAAAAAACAAACCCAAACCATATTCCTTTAGATTGCAAGGTATCCCAGCAAAATTGGCTCTGTCACTGTTATATCTCAGCCCTGCTAGCCCTGATTTCCCATAAACAGGAAATGCTGTAGGTCTCAGAGGAAAAATATATAGTTAAAATGCAGACAATATTTAATTTCACCTTTTCTTTCTGTGTTAAGTAATACAGCATTACTCTGGCTTATGTGCTATGGGCCTTGGTGGAAAAAAAGATACATTTAAAATGCACAAAACCTTTAATTTAATCTTTTCTCTCTCATAGAAAGAGTCCCTCCTACTGCTCAACCCGCAGGAGTAACTGCTTGTAAAGTAAATTAGCATTACTCTGGAGTACATGCTATTAGTCTTGGGGGGAAAACCATGTATTTAACATGCACATAAAATTTCATTTCACCTTTTCTTTCTCACAGCAACAATCTCACCTAGTACTGCACCAGCAGACATCACCACGAGTAAGTAATGCTGTGTTACTCTGGCTTACACACTACAAGTTTCAGAGCAAAAATATGTACTTAAAATACAAATAATACTTGATTTCATCTTTTCTTTCTCACAGCAACAGTCTCTCCTAGTGCTGCACCAGCAGATATTACCAAGGGTAAGTAATAAAGCATAACTGTGGCCTACATGCTATGGGTGTCAGGGGAAAAAAAAATACATTTAATGCGCAGACAATATTTATCTTCATCTTTTCTTTCTCACAGCAGCAGCATCTACTGCTGCACCAGCAGACACTACCACTTTGAAGTAATACAGTGCTGCTCTGGCTTACATGTTTCGTTGTCTGCCATGCTCTGATCATGTATTGACTGGCTCCCTGTCTCCACTGTGTGTATAATCTCTATTAGAATTGGAGATAATCCCAATTGCCTTTCCTTTGACTTCCAGACACAAGAAAGGAGCAAAAGGGAGAGGAGAAACACTGGCCCTGATGAAAGCTCTCGGGAAGGGGCAGCTACACTACACCAGTATAGACTCAGATTTGCACTTGATCATCCCATTCCCAGAAAATCAGCCTTCCTGTGCTTCCCAGAGCTTCATCCCAGTCGCTGCACAAACTGGGCTGTGTTGGCCATGGGAATGGACAGATTCAGTGCCCACCGAGGTGCTGGCACAGCCCTCTCCAGCACAGGGCACTGTGCAGGCACTGGTTATCCCAGTAACCCCCAGCACCCAAACTGGTGTTTAGCAAACAGCCCCAGGCTTCCAGGGCTGTCACACGGTCCGAGCCCAGCAGAGGCAGCACAGGGATGTGTTTTTCATCCCACTGAGGCTGCTCCCACTCTGGAACTTTGCCCTGGGCAGCAGCATCATTGTCCAGTCCTCGAGTGAGACCCGCAAGAGTCCTGAAGTTTGGGTGCTTCTCACCTCCCAGTGCTGGGAAAACAGTTTTTAACCTGCAGTTTTGCTTTCTCTCATTTCCCCAATCAGCCCCTGCAGAAAACACAACATCTGGAGCAGCAGGTGTGTATGACTTTCGTGTACTGGTCAGAGTGTCAGCATCAAGCATGAGCTTGAGTCAACTCCTGCTCCCCTCCCCCTTGACAGCCCTAGCTTTGCCCACACAATAATGGAACAGATACTGAAGTGTGGCTTTTGTTTCCTCTTTGACAGCCACAACTGAGTCCACTACAGCTGAAAACCCAGGTATTAATTTCTGGTCATTTATTCAACTGTGGTGAGCAGTTTACTGTATTTCATGTGAGTCCTCCATGTATTTAGCACACAGACAGTGTTTAACTTCATATTTTCTCTTCTCACAGTGACAAGCTCACCTGCTCCATCAGTCCCTCCAACTCCTAAAACAACAACAACCATTGCCACTAGTAAGTGATGCAGATTTACCCCGGTTTATACCCTTAACTCTCCACCAAAGCTGGGATCGGATGATGTGCTGGCACGGCTCCCCGTCTCCACAGCATCCATCACCTCATGGATCTAGTATTTAACTCTGGTGATAGTTCCTCTGGCTTCCATACAAATCAAGGGATCAGAAACGCTGCTGGTATTGATATGTGAGGAATACCTGCTCTGCTGAAAGTTCCAAGGAATTGGAATTCACTGGGGCAGACACATGGCACCAATATAAATTCAGATTTGCTCTAGATCACATCACTCCTACAAAGTCAGCACCCCTGAGCTTTCAAAGCTGCATCCCCACTGGAAGTTGAGGCAGTAGGAATCCTTCTGACATATTCAGTGGTATTTGCTTTGAGCCTTAGTTTTCTACAGTGGGCTTTATCTTCTGAAAAAATGGAATAGCAAATTCTGCTCACTAATTGATAACATTCTGCCTCAGTTTCTTATAGAGCAGAGTAAGGGATTCTTTCAGATCTGGCCATATCAGCTGCACGTTGATAAAAGGCACCTGGCTGCTTTGGCAAAACATACAGGAAACTGAACTTCAGGTGCCAAGCAGATATTTGAGCAGGGGACTATCACCCTGCACAGAGGGATAAACAGAATTCAGTCTTGTTCCCACTGGCAGAGGGGATCTGAGTGCAGGGGAAGGGGGAGAGGCTGGATGGAGGCAGGGAGATTGGGAGTGCCATGGCTTAGCCAGGGATCACATGCCACTGATACAGGGCTGGCAGCAGAACCATCCTTAGTGGTGAGTGCCAAGGGGATGAGTGGGCCCAGGTCTGCATCACTTATGGATAAAAACCACTTGAAATATCCTCCCATAACCTACCAGCTGCTGCCCAGCCGGTGCCCTGTGCTCTGGAGGGCTCACAGGCAAAGAGACAGGCTCGTGATTCCAGTGAGCTCAGCCTCTTCCACAAGAAAGCCCCAACAAGTAACCTCGGGGTTAGTTGTAGGAGGGAGAAATGAGCATTTAATGGAGCATCATCAAAGAGAGAGAAATTGATTTCCTCCCCACTCAGCTGCTATTCCAGGCCCGCATTTAAATTTGCAAAGCAGGCCAGTATTTAATACATGCTGCATTTTGCTCTGTGTTTACCTCTGGTTTATTAACACTGAATTCCTTCCTCTGCAGCGCACCTTGTTCCCCTGCCTGACTACATGAGGCTGATGTTGCTGAGGTATTTGAATGCCCTGTGCCAGCCAAGGAGACCTGGGATGCCAAGCATAAAAGTGGAAGGGTAAATCCTTATTCATGCATGTGAGGCGCCCCAGCCAAGCTGGGATAACCCCAAACGTGATTTCACACAACCCTTCAAACGCTCAGGTTCAACTTGATTTGACTGCTCAGTCATACCCATTCTACCAAGTACTAACCATACTAAAATTCTGCAAAACAACACTACTTCTGCAGCATTCTTGCTGCCTGTCTGTTGATTCAGATGTCCCTGCAGCCATTCTTGCTGGAGTCACTGATTTATGGTACCAGATGATGCTGGCAGGGTTTCAAAGGCATGTCTGAGGGGCTGGGATGCTGGTGTTGTCTTGGCTGTCCTGCCTTCAAGGACAGCTCCAAGCTTCCAAAAAGCAAAATCCTTCTTTCCAGGGCTGGGCTGTCCTTCAGTTTGTTTTAATTCAGCGTGATCAATAGCTGAGTGTCCAGCAAGATTCCACTACCACATCACTTTAGGGTTTATAATGTGATTTAATATATATTAAATTATATATATAATAATAAATATGTATTATAATACATAATAATACTTAAACATGATATCATAATTAAATATAATACAATATATTAACGAGATTCCACCAGGTGCTTTACACGTGTGGTATTTGGATGTGTTGTGATGCATATTACACCAGCAGACATTCAAATTCCATGCAGTGGCATCTGTGTTCAGGAGTTCAGTGCTGTGAGCTGTGATTAACATCACAGCTGGACATTTCTGAAGGAAAATTTCTAGTAACCAAGGAAACAACTGGGCTTAGTGAGCATGTCACAATCATTATATGACAATTTTTATGTGGGGCTGGTTTTTTTTTCTTTTTCAGGTGTGTAAATGACCCAACCTGTGGGAATCAGCAGTCATCGGGCCAGAGGCGTGTCCAGTTCCTTTACAGAGCTCCCGTTAACTCGAGAGTTTGCCTTAAGTGCAGAGTGTCAGGGTGCAACACACAACCTCCCCCTCCTCCCCGACCCTTCCCAGGCAACAATCTCCCTTTTCCTCCTCCCCGACCCTTCCCAGGCAACAATCTCCCTCTTCCTCCTCCCCGACCCTTCCCAGGCAACAGGTTCCCTCCTCCCCGACCCTTCCCAGGCAACAGGNAGGCAACAATCTCCCTCTTCCTCCTCCCCGACCCTTCCCAGGCAACAGGTTCCCTCCTCCCCGACCCTTCCCAGCCAACAGGTCCCCTCCTCCCCGACCCTTCCCAGGTAACAGGTTCCCTCTTCTTCCTCCCCGACCCTTCCCAGGCAACAGGCTCCCTTTTCCTCCTCCCCAAATCTTCCCAGGCAACAGGCTCCCTCCTTTCCACGGCTTCCCAGGCTCTAGAAGAGCCAAGAGAAGCTCAAGTGATGGTGTGGTTATTGTCATTGTCCCCCAGTAATGATGTTTCTGACCACAACATTATGTTGACCACTTCCAGACCTGTTCATAGTGTTCCAAGATCTGCTGCTGATTTCTAGAAATATACCAGTGGGTGTAAATCTAAAGGTTTTTAAATCTTAACTGTACTTGGGTTCCTTAATTTCAGATCTTTCAGATCTATCTAGCGGATCTGTAAAAGCCTAAACTTCAGTAAATACTCTCACTGACAAAAAATGATTGGATCAACTGCCTGTTTTGTCTCATCAAGACTTTGTTTCCCTCTCAGTGTTTTTCCAGATCTAACTGTGCTCAGTTCATACAAAACTCCCCCACACTCACAACCCTGTGCTCTGCTTCTCACAGGTAATGATTTAAAGTGCATTTGGTTCTGAAGGGCACAGCACTGACTGGCAGGGATCCACAGGCCAGCTCACACATTCACTGCAGATTCACACCCAGTCACAACATGGATGTAAACATTTGACAATTTCTTGCAAGTACACGTGTGGGTTTAAGAAATAAAAGGCTACACAGAGTAAATGCCAATGTAGCATTTCCAGAAGCCAAAGGGAATTCAAATGCTGTGCAACATCTTTAAACAAGTATTCAATGCCTCCATACTCAAAGGCAGTGTAAGCACATCTCAGGATGAAGAGACAGTTGCGTTTAAATTCCTTAAAGTCAGTTAAAGATTACAAGTAGGTAAAAAGATATGCAGTAACTCAGTTTATTTAGAGTACTCCAGTGTTCAAACTGGAACTGGGGAACTGTTCATACAACCTCTAGCAGTGTTCTTTAAATAAATAAGCCACAAAGGGCATACAAAACTCTTATATTTAGGTAAAAACCCTATATTTTTAATATCTTTCATAGAACTAACAACTGTGTACAACAGTGGGTAGAATTACAGTAACAAAATGCAAGTTAACACCACTAAGGTTCTTTATAGTTTTAACTGCATAAATACTAAGCTTTGTAAAGGGTAATGGCCCTTAAAAGTATTTACATTGAAACCCCACCTCTGAATCCATCTATCTCTCTCCATTAGAAAACCCCTCGTTAGAATCATAGTGTGCTTGAGAAATTTTGTTTGGCTTTGAGTTCTGAACCAAGTCCATCAAGAGAAACATTTTATTGTCTATGTGTGTCTCAAGAGCCTGGATTCGACAGTCAATATAGTCCATTAGCTTCTTCTCCATCAGATCCAGATTTTTTGAAATGATCTTTTCCAAATAGGAGCAAATAGGCTGTTGTTCCACTCTGTAAGAAGAGCAAACGTAAGAGTAAGTATAACCTATTTCTTAATGACAAGGGGCATCTGGGCACCTGAACATCTTTTAAATGTAAAATCTCAATAAAGGCATTAGGTTTTTAGCACAAGTAAAAAACCCTGCCAGCCACATTTAAATCTCAATTTTTTTTCATGAACATGCTATTGTATATAGTCATCTTCTTTCAACCTTGTTTTTTCAAAGCCTCGATTATGCATTAGAAAGTTTAGCTACATAAAACAAAATTCACACAAGTCAACAATATCCACAGTTTGTATTCTGTCAACATGGCAGACTGCCCTTGTCAGCAAAAGTGCTTCAAGAATTATCCAAACTATGCAACTCTCTGGGTTTGCATCTGCATTCTTTAAAAATACTGGAGCTGAGATATTCAGGCTCCATTAGAATCCTGTTTCCTACACAACATTCCTACATCTCATAAGTTCCATTATTGTTCCTGAGATATCAAACTGGGTAACTGTGACATTTCCACTGCAAATACCAACAAATGAGGAGGGACAGGAAAGATCAGTGGGATGATACACACCAAGTACAGCAGAAAAACTGTGGCACATTGCGTGGAAAAAAAAAGGAATTTGTAAGGATCTAGGGGTTTAAAGTAGTCAAAATGAAAATGTAGTAACACATGAGAAAGACAAACTAAATATGTATGAAGAAACATGCTTTTTAAATTAGATGAAATGGAGTTAAAAGACAAAGAGTATAGTAACAACAACAGATGTGATTTCTTCTGAAAAAGCCCTACATTCAAGCAGCTGATTTGAAAAATTAATTGTAATGTTCATCACCACACGGCCTTGAAAACCACATATTCTAAGATTCCCTACTGCTGCTAATGAGAAGGACATGCTTACATTATGCATTTTGTCCAAACTTGACAATAAATAGACAATACTACTTTGAGAGATTCGCCAAACTTAACTCACCCAACACTCTGAACACCTTCCTCTTTAGCCACTGCCCTTTTCCCGAGGTGCCTCTCTGCATCCTTGAGCCGAAGGTGATTCACCTGAGTGCACAAGTTTTGAAGAAAAGGAAGAAGCACCTGTGGGTTGGCTACGTTCGGAGTTTCACCTGCTTGTTCCTGCACTTGCAAAGATCCCGTGACTTTCAAATCATTCCTGAGGCCAACTGCATTTTGCTGGGTAGGAAGTCTTTCAGAATCCAGAGTATTTCCTCTTTCAGGTACCTCTGAGTTCAGATCACGAGTTATTTTTAAGTCTTTATACAGTGCTTCACTTGTTAAATGATTTTTAACAGGCAAAGGTTCACTGGCTGGTGGACTCAGTGATGAGTGAAGAGCTGCACTGCGCAATCCATCTAGGGCACGGTCACCTCCAAAGTCGGAATTTTTCCCCAAGATCCAACTCAGTTTGTCTCCAAGAGGGAAACTGTTCTGATGGGAAGGGAAACACCACCATTAGTATTTAAGTATTCAAATACACTGGAAATTATACAGCAGTAACAACAGCCGCTTTGTAACTCAGCATTCTACTAGTGTGATGTAAAGATGTCAAAAGTAGTTTTGAACTATATTCCTTGTAAATATGAAGTGTTATTTATCTTGTCGGTCTCCAAGTAAGAAAAGAGCTTTACTGACTTCATTTTCACCATGTTGTGTCCCCAAGGCTGAATTATTAACTTCAGATGGATTCAGGATTCTGTTGAAACAGCCCATTTTACAGGATTAGGATCTAAAGTAAATGCTCTGTGAGAGCATAAATGTTCTCTTTAGTTGAAGATGACATGCTTATAATGACCATAAAAGAGACAAACCAGCCCATCTATCTACACCCCAAACATTCCAGGGAACATGCCCACCATCCTTGTCAAGCAGTGACAATGGAAGCAGGCAAAAGGAAGACAGGGTGGCAGTAAAGCCTAAAATTATAATAACGCATATAATAATAATAATAATAATCCTGGACTACACCATCTTTACTCATTACACTCATTTGAGTGGCAACAACTAAACTAGGCTTAAAATGGCAGAAAGTGTCAATTAAAAAACCACTACAAAATCGTTTTAGAACATTCCTAACTGCTAAAGTGCCAGAGCAGTACTGTTCATGTTTGTGGAAAAGTCACTTACTTTCTGCTGACACCGGACCATGTCCATGAGCTGCTGAGCACCTGGAGACAACTTAGATCCCATGGATTCCATTATAGTTTGCACTCTGTCTAGATCTATGCTTGAGCCTAGTGAAGGAAAATCAGCTGCTAGTTTTGCAGACACTGCTTTCACTTCTAGAATTATTTTACTGATGAGTACTCTTTGTTTCTCACCAAAGGAGAGCAGCTATTGCAAGAAAGAAAAAAAATACTTTGGTTAGGAAAACACATTTCATGTTTTCTTTGTATGTAGGGGACAGTGCATTGTTCTTTTGAGTCCTGGGAAAAACTATGCTGAACTCTTTTCCAGGGAAATTAAGCCAATTTCTCCTTGCTATTATTCCCCATAAAACTCTACTGGAACAGACGGCCCAAAGATCGTTTTCTAAGCGTTTAAGAGTAGTGGCCACATGATTTCCACAAGCTTATTTAACCCCAGAGCTGACAGTTCTAATTACAGATCTGCAGTTTACCTGGTTTATGGTTTTTTTCTCTAAGACTAAATTATCTATATCATATATAGTCTTCATGAAAAGAAAACTGAGATACCAATTTAAAAAGAGAAATCTGCTATCAAGACTAAGTACCAGCCAACAGATTTTTCAGTGATTATATGAAGAGATGAAGTGCATAAACCAAATAATTTTACTAAGAGCAATGCAATTTAGTCGATTAAGTGATTAAAAAGAAAAGTAAAACAATACTGGTCAGCTCCCTACCTTAACTCTACAGGAGGTTGCAGGGCATTCAAACTTAAGGTACTTGTGGTATAAAGTAACCTCTTCAGTTTCACTAGAAAATTAAAATAAACAAGCTGTGACTTCAATATACAAAGTACTTAATTTTTTTTTTGTAGAAATACACTCTAATGGTAAATATTTAGATAAGAAACAAGACTGACTGGAACACATTTCTAATGCAGACTTATGGTCTCTAACAGCAATTTTAGTTTCTAGTTTTTAGCAGTTTTTTACTTTCTAACAGCAGCTTTAGTGCTTATATGCAACTTGTAATGAATCTTATAAAATATGTATGTAAAAATTACTTGTATGTGTGCATGCACTGTGCACTAGAGAGGCTTTTGAGGTTCCGTACATTATTCAGACATCCTCCCTGAGGCTCGGAGTCGGCTGGTTTCTATCTAGCGAATTAAGCAGCAGATGTGCCATGTAATGACTTAAAAACAAAACAGAAACATTGCCTTATTTCTACCGGCAAAGCATGGGAGGAAGTACTGAAGGGGAAAACTAAACCCTTTTAAAATTTTCTCTCTTGTTCTTTGGAGTGTCAGCCGACGACTTATCAAAGAGACAAGAGGTCTTTCACAGAGCCCAAGAACGGGTTGGGTTGGAAGGAAGCTTAAAAGCCACCCAGTTCCAGCCCCTGCCATGGGCAGGGACACCTCCCACTGTCCCAGGTTGCTCCAAGCCCCGTCCAGCCTGGCCTTGGACACTGCCAGGGATCCAGGGGCAGCCACAGCTTCTCCGGGCACCCTGTGCCAGGGCCTGCCCACCCTCACAGGGAAGAATTTCTTCCTAATACCTCAGCTAACCCTGCCCTCTGTCACTGTGAAGCCATTCCCTTCGTCTTATCTGTCCATCCCTTGTCCAAAGCTCTCTCGCAGTCCCTTTAGGCACTGGAAGGGGCTCCAGGGTCTCCCCAGAGCCTTCTCTTCTCCAGGCTGAACAACCCCAATTCTCTCAGCCTTGTTAAAAACATCAGGTCTTTAACAGCAGAAGCCCCTTCCAGACACGCACAGAA
>VYZQ01036410.1:25678-40810 GCA_013400655.1 Mystacornis crossleyi
CGGGGGAATGGCTGCGGCAGCCCGGGGGAATGGCTGTGCCGGCCCCGGGGATGCCGCAGGGTCACAGGGACCCTGAATTAATTCGCGTGGGAAAGACCGAGTGCCACGTCCAGTTTTTCCTTAAACACCTGCCGACTCCACCGCCTCCCTGGGCAGCCCGTTCCAATGTCTAATCACTCCTGAGAAGAAATCCCTCCTAATGTCCAACTTAAACCTTCTGTGTCGCTGCTTAAAGACCATGTCCCGTTGTTCTGTCACTGGTTGCTTCGGAGAAGAAACTGACCCTGAAGTTGTGCCGAGGAGGATTAGGGTGGATATTAGGAAAAGATTCTTCCCCCAGAGGTTGCTGGGGAACTGAACAGGCTCCCCTGCTGGACTCAATACCCCAGAGTTCTTTTCCAACTGAAACGATTCTTGGATTCTGTGAAACTTGGTAATATGTCAAAATTTGGAGCAGCGGGATTCTCTCTCCCAAGCTGTTTGTTGATAGTGCACCACACAGGAGAGAGGCTATAAATAAAAGAAGCCATAAATAAAAGATGGGGTTCATTTAATTTTCAGTAGGATCTCGGTTTCTGGAGTTGGGGAATGCTGCTCCTGAGGCTGTGGCAGACACAGACCCAGGGAATGAGGGTATCAAGTTCTGCTTCCACTCAGTGCTCAGTGCAGGAATGTTCAGGATTTTCTTGGTCTGTGACTCGGGAAATGGACCTGAAGAGGCTTTGACAGGCTAATACTGCAAATATAGCCAGCATTCTGCTTTTTGTCACTTAAGGCATTGTTTTATGGGATTTACCAGCAATGGAAAACTGAATTTTCTCTGTTTTAATCAAAGAATTAATTAAAATTAATTGATGTAAATGTTTGAGCGTGTCGTCTCAGTCTCATTTTTGTGTTTCTAAATGTGCTTGATACTTCTGAAATGCATTGCAAGCTCATCCAGTTTTAGAAAGGTTTCTTTTCTGCTTTTGGTGGCAATGTGGTTGGATGGAAGATTATTCTGATCCTGGAAAAGTGATGATGTGCACAGAATTACAGACTTCTGGTGAGGGAAGTTGTGTTTAACATAGAAGGGACTGGGTAAAACCTCTGTTTTGGGGATTTTCATGTGTTCATATGCATTATATTTTAAAGTAAATTTGAAAAAAATGCAGGACAGCTGAAATTTCAAAGAGAAAATTGATTCACGCTAGTTTTTTACTGAGCTGGCAGTAGCCAGGATATACATCCTAAACACTGTATTTGTCAGTAGCAATGTTTTATGTTTCTAATCTCATATGACCTCACGATGGGATGAAAGTCCTTTAGAATAAACCAGTTTGATCCCGGCACGAGACGTGCTCTTTCTCCAATCAGCATTGAAGAACGTGCTGCTTTTTATTTGCATTAGGCTGTCTGACCAGTTTTCTCGCAAGCCTAATGGATTAAATTTTACTTCCCATTTCCGAAGCAGAGATGCAGTATCGGAGAGCTTTTTCTGTTGTTTACCTTCGGAGCAGACGGTTCTCGTTCTTCTGGTTCCCTGCAGAGCAGCCAGAGCCAGCTCGGATGCTGGAATAGTTTTCTCCGGGAAGTCATGTTAATGCACAGCCTACTTTTGTTCACTTTTGGACTAACTTTTACTGGAAAACCTTTCTGGATAAAAGGTAAGCTTTCTTTTTTTACATATTCAGAAAGTTTCTCCAGGTCTGCTTGGACCCTGATCATAATGATGCACACCTTTGACGTCGGGTCACAGCTCTCCCCGTGCAGCCCTGCTCATTCAGAGAATCTTGGAAAAGATTACAGGTTGAAACTTTTTATAGTTCAGCTCTTTGTGGGTTTTTTTTTCCTCCAGGATGTGGTAGGTATGTAAGTACTTCATTTTTTGTGCAGGACACTGGTTGTGACAACTGCAGCTGCTGTCACTCCGATCAATAGTAGACACTGTAGAGAAACATTTCTTCTTCACTAATGTGAGGGGAATTGCTACAATTTCATTGTCATTCTTCATTAACTAATTTCTATGATTTGGCTTCACATTTTAGATCTAAACGTAATGTTTCTTAGAAAGTGGTGTTTTTATGGCATGCATCAAAGACGGTTTCCTGCTTTCAGGTGCCAAAATTTGAATTGTTAAGAGCATCTCCACTGTTAGTTCAACATACACTTAACTCATGAAACAGAACGGATTTTTTGTTTTAGATAATAAAATCATTGAAGATTAAGAGCAAAGTCAGAAGTAAATGTCAAGTGCTGATATTCTTTTCAGACCTGTTTGCTAATAGCAACTTCCACATTTTGATTGCAATTGCAGCCTGTGCTGTTAAACATATGCTACCTGCACCTAGCTTTTAAAAATCCTGATGTTATCTAACAGGGAGAGATCATCGTTACACTGGAGAATCCTCCTCACTTTGAATGGCTGGTTGTGTGACTTTTTTGCAATTATGAATTCCTTTCACAGGAATGTGGGAGGCTGAGGGTGATTCTGTACTACTGTAAGTGTGAAGAAATCTCTTTGTTTCCTTATAAAAGAACAATTTAATACGAAAGAAACCGCTTCCATTGTTCAAATGCATGTTATTGTTGATTCTGTTTAAAAGCAGATGGTTGTGTCTCTGTTGATCATACCAGTTGATGAGCAGACAAGAAGAAGGAAGAAGAATTCCACTTTACACTATTTTTTTTAAATGTCGTTGATGATTGTTTTTGTCTTTATAAAACCATTTACCTGAAACCAGATACTTGGCAGGCTTCTTATCTTCAGCTTCCTGCATTAGCATGTTGTTCTGGAGATAATTCTGATACCATGTAAAGGGCTACAAACCTTTTGCAAAGATCTGACTGTTGCTAGAACAAACAAAATGCAAGATTAGGCAATGGCAGGAGGCAGCATAGTGAGCCAAGTTTTCTTCCACGCAGGAGGTGGACAAATTATATCCAGAGGACAACTAAAAGTATTCCTTATTCAGGACAACGGAGAAAGGAGAAGGCCAGCTGCACCAGTTTTCTGTGGTACTTCAGGTTAAAAGTGTAGGTCAGGGAAGAAAAAATGACAGACAAAGTCACAAAGTTAATAGTCCAGAATATGAAAGAATTAAGATTTTGTTTAAATACTGTGATAATTTTTCTTTGCATACTCCAGAAGACTCCAGCTTTAATCTGAAGTAACTTTTTTCAAAGTCAGTTTGCTCATTCCTGAATTTTTCACTCTTTCTCCATTTCTGGCTGGATCAGAATGGTCTTTTGGCAATCACCACTGTGCAGATGCCAACATAATGCCTTGTCCTTTCTAATTTTTTACCAATTTCAAACTTTATTTTCAGGCGTATCTTCTCAACACACATCCAGACTTTCTACACTAGAAATAATCATTCCTCGAAGTCTGACAGGCAGAGAGAAACATCACCCATTTTCTCCTGAGGTTTGTTATTCTGATTTCTTCTGATATTGCTGCTTTTCACAACACTGTCCTATATTGCACAATGTATAGTGTATAGAGATTTTTGTAATGAAACGTGGCCCACACTCTCTCTTCCGATTCTTAGCATTTTCAACTGGTTTTAAGTAAATTTGTTCCCACAAAGGCCTGTGATTGTACTCTAAGCGCCTTGCAAACTTCTAATCCTGTTAATGACCTTGTAAGACAGAAGTGAGAAGGAACATGAAGAATATTTCCTTTTCTTCTGAGTCAGATTAGATGTTGAACTTGAGCTAACACCCACGCTGTCCGTGTCCTGGTCTTTGGATAATAACCAGAGGGTTTCAGCCATGTAGCACCCGAAGGATAAAAACGGTCCCGCAGAGTGGCACAGGTTAAAAGATGGGTTAAAAGAGAGAATCTGAGCCTTAATTCTTCAGTTCTGAGGTAACTTAGCTTTGTGCCAGATATGGAGTTCATGTACTGAGGTAACTGTTGATGAAATAGCATTATTCATCTTTGTGCAAACCCATTAGGGGATAAAAGACTGCGAGTCTGATTTACATAAGGAGTGTCACACAGCACGATGTGGTGCTTAGCAAAGAGTGCAGGCATGGGCTGTGCCCTCCTGTCTAAATGAAGATATAGATTAATAGAATTTAAACTTTACGTAGGAAAGAATGTTCAGGGTGCTGCTGAGACTTTGAGATATGGGAGCCTGGGGGTTAGGAATCTGTATTTTTTTTACTTAAAACATACATAGTAGCTGGGCCTGTCTTGTCAAGCAAAACATGGAATTAAAAAAGCCACGTAGAAAAATCACCTAATTAAGTGATATCTTTTGTTCTGTTTTCAGGAGCATTCAGATGACAATCTTTCTTACTCAGTGAAAACCAGAAATGGAACATATCTCCTAAAGCTGAAGAAAAATAAGTATGTGCTAGAGTGTTCTAAGGAATTGTCCTGTTTCGGGGTTAGTTGCATACAGACAAGCATTTTTATACCTGAAAAATTCAAAGGAAACCATTTAAATGGCAGATTGTAGCAACTACAAAACGACCCTGTTAAATAGTGTTAAATACAGTGTCTCTGTTAGGGTAGTATCTTGCAAATAGAAGGGAATAATAATTTTTCTAGCTGTGAAGAAATTTATTTTTATTATTTTTTTATTAGTAGCACAAATTAGTACATTTCAGAAAATCCTTAGGGAAAATTAGAATTCAGTCCAACATTAGCCTTTTATTAGTGGGGTAGCGATTTTATGTATTGTTGTATTTGAAAAAAAACATTTCTGTTCCTCTTGTTGCTCATTCCTGAACCTGTAATAGGCCAGGCCTTGTGCAACTGAGTCTACTTAGATTCTTCTCTATGGATATTTTAGTTAAAATATATAATAATAAGTTTCAAAATAACTTATTTTCCAAAGTCTCCAGCTTATTATAAGGCATTTTGTTTCATGTGCCTGGATTTTTATAATATTTTAGTGTAGAGTGTGCTGCTAACAGAATGTAGCACTTAGCAGGACTCTTGACTTGTTTCTGGACCATTAAAAGAGCAGTAGTTTATTTTTGTTTCCAGAAAACTTCTTAGTGATGACTTTAAGCTGTACACGTATGGGGAAAATGGGAAACTGCAGGCAACACCATCCAAAAATGAGGTATTGTACAAAACAAAACTTCCCCTTTCTGTCAGAATTTCCTCAAACCAGGGAAGCCAGGAAAAAATATATTCGCTGGGAATGAGACTTGTTGGTTTTCACAGTGTAGCATTTCTGTCTAACAGTTACCAGTGATCTAAACATGAGGTTCAAGAGGGACTGGGCTGTTTGTGGGGTACAGCATCCCCGTTCCCCAGGGTGTGAAAGGATTTGCCAGGAGTTCATGCCAAGCCTGAGTTTGAGCCACCTTTGCAAAATACGCAATTTAAAATCCAATGGCAGCATCAAAGCTCTATAGTTTTTAAGTCCTATATCAAACAAGCCTTAGAAATACTTGTAAGTTTAATTTCAACTTTAAACTTCACGTAAGCTCAGTGAGACTTGACTGGGTGGTTGTGCATGAAAGATCCTCTCAGAGCACCCTTTGAAAGGACTCTAAGAACAGGATGAGCAATGAAGATTAAAATATTTTTATAAAAGATGGTGATGGGTTAAGCTAAAAAAGCTGGCTGTGTTCTAGAACCAAGGGACCAAAGGCTATGTTAAGTACTCAAGTTGAGTGATATTCTCCTCCAAGAAGGTCAGGATTACTTTCCAAGTAGGGAAGTCTGTAAATTTCTAACAGCCAGCCCTGATGTCATGCAAATAATATGGTTAGTTAGAAAATGAGTGTGCAGTTGAAGGAAACCACCTTGTTTTGTCACTAATTATGTGAGTTTGTTGCATTTCAGACACACTGTTATTATCATGGAACTGTTGAAGGAATTGCTGACTCCACACTGGCTCTTAGCACATGTGATGGCCTTAGGTATTTTCTCTTCCTATTTTTTTTAATATTTCACCTTTTAATGAAGCTGAAACTTCTTAGGTTTTATAGTTTCCCTCAACTCCCATTTTTTTCCCCTTTTCCAAAATTCCTTCACAGAAAAAAAAGATAATATGAGAGAAATCATAATAAATATAGGCAGAACCTGGGCATGAACTAAGGCATCTAGTACTTGATGTGAATGTCTTGACCAGACACACCTTTGTGGAAAAAAAAACTGTACCAGATGAAACTTTTGTTAAACTTAAAACACTCCTGCAAATAACTTTGTCTTATGAATGGGCACATTTCAAAAGACAAACCATTTCCATGAAAAATTTTGTCTGAACTTGAACCAATTTTTTTGTGTTTCAAATACAATAAAATCACAAATGGGATAAAATTCACCCATGTATCTTTCAGGTAAAGTTTCGCAGTGAGATGTCACTCACAATAAATCAGGGCATATCCTGGCATTTCTTTAAATTACCTGAGATAAGGGCTAAGAGAGACCCTTTGCATCAGCTCTGTACCCACAGTCCAGACCCATTTACTAACAATTTGACTTTGTTCTCTTTTTTCTCCTTCTTTATTGATTCAAGAAGCCCACACTTGTCTACCATTGAGTATTTTAAATAAGTTCTATTATGTCTTTTATTGGGCATTTGAACTTACCCCCATATTAATATATTTTAAAATAATAATTTATTTAAACATAGTGTTTAAGCATCCAGCTGTTATTCATTCACTTAGTCATAATCATGAGGGAAAAATGATGGAATAATGTTTCATTCTTTTATGATTGTTAGGGGAATTCTCCACATTGGAGGCAAATGGTACGGAATGGAGCCGCTCAGCACATCCAGCACATCTGAACACGTGCTTTATGAATTGGAAGATAGGCAGGGTATCCCCTTCCACTGTGGGGTGCTGACTGGCAGCCTGGAGCACGAGATGTTTGTGAAGCAGTCTGTGAAATACACATTTTCATCAAACAGTACCTCCAGCAGGGACAGGCTCCTCAGGGTAAATACATTTCTGTTTCTCCCTCGAGCTGCAGTCCAAGGCATCTGCAGAGCTCTTGCTCTGGCGCAGCATCGCTGCAGGTGGGTTTGACCTGGAGGGACACCTCCTTGTGGCCTCCACTGTCACGGACACCAAGCTGGTGGGAGCCCTGCTCAGGGAATCGTGGAACAGAAGGGCAGCACACCGGGGATCGCACGCAGCTTGAAGCGGTCCTGCCGTGGAAGAGCAGAGTCTGCCCGGCACAGCCGTGGGTGGGACACAAAAAGCACGGCTGAAGGGCAGCTCACACATCCCAGTGTCTGACCCGGTGTGAATTGCTGACACACGGCTCTTTATGTGGTAATCTAACACAAATTGAGGCCGTATTGGAAACGCAACATTGCTTTATAAACACACGAAGTGAAAGATAAGTAAAACTCCTCGAACTCATTACATTAACTTACCGTGCTTTCTAATTTGCAGGAGAAGCGAGCTGTCCTGCCCCAGAAAAGCTATGTAGAATTATTTGTGGTTGTGGATCACAACAGGGTAATTACGTCATCCAACACTAAATACACTTTATTATTTTGTTAATTCTTTTCCTCTGACATTGTTATGGTATTTTACAGTTTTTGCTGAAGAATTCTGATCCTGCTGCGGTGCAAAAGGAAACAGTGGAGCTGATTAATTATGTTGATGGGGTAGGTCAGATAAGTTGTCTGGATTCAGCAGTTTCTACTTTATCATAGTGTTCAGAAGAGCAGTTCTGAAACTGGATTTGGAAGGTATACAAAAATTTATAACACAGTTTAGGCACATCCCAAAGCTCTGCAGAAGCCTTGCAGAGGTGCAAGCTGGGGGAGAGATGCAATATGGTTTTAAACCATTTCCATGTTCTCCAGGAACATGAAGCCTTCAGTAGGTTTTATATTTTTTGGAAGAGTATTTCTCGTGTTTGTAGTTTTTTCTTAAGAAAACTGTCAGTGCTGTGAACAATTCCATAAGCTCTCTGATCTGTTCCCAGATTCTCCTCAAGACAATTAGCTAGGGAAAGAAATGGACATGGTCTTCCCAAAAGATATGTTTAGGTACTTTCACAAAGTAGATTGTTTTCAGTTATACTTAATTTTATATTCTTAATATTTTTATTTTGTTTACATTTTATAAATATTTTATATTTCACTTATAATTACAAATATTATATATTTCATTTCAAAGGAACTAAAGTTATGTCTTGGTTACTATGTTCAGTTTATTGTTTACTCAGTAGTAGTGAAATCATCTTTCAGAATTCCATCAAAACACACTGAGGGACATTAATTATCATTATCTTTTTTTCAGATGTATACACCATTAAACATCCAGATTGTTTTGGTTGGATTAGAGATTTGGACAGATGGCAACCACATATCTGTAATGGATGGTTCAGCCGGAGATGTGCTGAGTAGATTTGTTTCTTGGAGACAGAAGGATCTTCTGAAGCGCTCAAGAAATGACGTTGGTCACCTCATAATGTGAGTTTGCTTTCAGTGGGAAAACCAGCCATGCTGGCAGGGTTAATGTATATGATTTGGGGGTTGTATGTTAGTTAAAATATGCCTGAAGTAAAATTCTCTGCACTTCCAAACTGGTTTAATCTGGAAAAATGAGAAGAAACAATAATGGATTCTTAAGAGTTAATCAGCTCCCGGGACAGGGTGACCTCCAGAGGTCCCTTCCCACCTCAGCCATTCTGTAATTGAGTGCACTGATACAGCAGACTTAGGCGATTGATCATTATTTTCAAGCTCTTATTCAGATATTCATTATTAATTGGAACGAAACCCTGCTGTGGTGATAAATTACTTCTTGACTTCAGGAAGACCAAATTTTGCCTTGCAGTATTTCTTTCCAACTCGTCAGCTGTCTTTTAGTAGAAATCACAAACTTTCAACCCATCTTTAACACTACCTTCCAACTGCTTTTGTTGCAGAGGGAGAAGCTCCTTCGGTGGATCCATTGGAATGGCTTTTGTGGGTACTGTGTGCTCACACGTCCAGGGAGGGTCAATCAGCACTGTAAGTACATCATAATTTGGGTATGGAAGAAACTAATCCTGGACCTACTTGGTCAAGTCACCCTGGTCTTGGAGCTGGCTGGTTTCTTTAATGGGATTTCTTATGTAAAGACTTGTGCATGTTTTACACCCTTTTTTTTTAAGTACTTCCCAATTTCTCTCTCTGTCAAATTGCAGCCCACTTGACTCATTTAGTCTTCAACAAATTATTTTGGTCATCTTTTGTGAATCATCTAACTCAGTGTTGCATAATCTCATCCTTATACCATTAAAGTTCATAACCATGGGGGGGTTGGGATGGGAATGCAGCTACAAAATAATGGTGGGTTTTTACTCTTTAAATAAATAGAAAGTGAACATAATGCACTGCAGTCTCAAGCATCTAGAATTCCCTACAATAAGGAAACAGGCAAAAAATCTAAAAAAACAAGTATGAAACTATTTTTTCTCCACTCTTGGGGCAAAACCAGTAACTCCAGAGGTTCCTGTCCTTAAAGCATGGATGCCACAATCTCAGAAGCAGATTTTGTCCTTTAACCATACATTTGTTGTTGAAGACTCCTTTAAAATTGGTGTCTAATGGTGTTAGAATAGAGTAGAATCACACAGAATAATTTCAGCTGGAAGAGACATGCAGTGATGACCTAGACCAGCTGCCAACATATCCAGAATATGATCCTCAGAGAAGGAGTGGCAGAATCTGGCCCTATCTGAAGATAAAGTGACAAATTGCCAGTCCTTGCTGCTTTCACCTTGCATTGCAATTTGGTATTCTGCCTCCGTAATCCTTGAGAGCTTCATGGTGGGAGTAAAACTCTGGGTACAAACAGTATTTGCTTTAATTTCACTTTTTTAACCTGATTCTCTTTATTAGCTGAATCATGACAAAATGTTAGCTCACGCCACAGTAGTTGCACATGAGCTGGGGCACAATCTCGGAATGAAGCATGATGATAAGAGGTGTCCTGCATCCTATATCATGCACAGCACAGACAAGTAAGGTTTCCAGTTATTTCATTTAATAATTCATTTTATTTGCAGTGGCTATGCCTTACAAGCCGTGAAACTCCCATGAATCTTGAAGAACTTTTGTGAATGGGAGTCGTTTGACAAATTTAATCACAGCGGTGGCTTCACTGACTTAGGATTTAACATAATTTTAATTTATATGAAATTTTATCTGTTTTATGACCCAATCATTTTATGACCCCATCTTTTTCTGTAGCATTCCCAAAAACATTTTTGTATTTAATAAGTTTTTTTTAATAATAGTGTGTTGCTGGGTTTTTTCACCCTGTTGAGAATGCTTTACATAAAGTCACTGGGTTTGTGCAAAAATACAACCAATTATTTAACAGTTAATTTAAAAAAAAGTTCTTGGCTTATCTTTCCCTCAGTTCTTTTGTTCTTTGGCTTCCCCTCAAGAGAAAAAGATCATAATATTTTATTTATCCACAGCTGTATTAATAAATCAGGGTAACTGAACACTGGACAAAAAATCTACTTTAGGGAGGTGCATTTCTCAGTTCTTAGGACTCCAAGTTAAGATTAATACCTTCCTGAGAATATTTTTTAATCAAACATTTTAGACGCAGTATAGAAAAGGAATTTCTAAGGCCTGTTTTATACAGGACACCAGAATAGATAATCTGATGGTCTCTGGCTTTTAAAAGCATTCATTTATTATGGTATTTTAAACTTCTAGTACTGCACTTTAATGCAAAGTAAAATAAAAATTAACTGTTTCATGATCTCCTAGCATTATGAAATACAGTATTTATTATAGGGCAAATACATTTTAAGAGCTTGAGTTGTATGTTCTCCTGTAAGCAAAATATTTATAATAATATTTTTTATAATATTATTTCCAGTGGGGCCAGGAATTTCAGCACCTGTAGCGCTGATGATTTTGAGGCCTTTATTCTAAATGGAGGAGGAAACTGCCTTAGAAATCCTCCCAAAACAAGTAATGTGTACAAAGAACCTGTCTGTGGCAATAATGTGGTCGATAACAATGAAGAATGTGACTGTGGCAAACCACAGGTAATGCATGAAATTGAGCTGGATACTTGTTGTATATTAATTTATTATGTTATGTTATATTATTCTGTATAATACTGGCCATTTGGCATTACATAATTGCATTATTATCTGAGGAATTTTTCTTTTAATTTTGCGTTTTTACAACCAGTATCAAGATAAATTTTAGTAAAAGCCTAAAATCATGCTTTGATTTTGTGGTGGACTCAGTTAAGGGCTTTTGGACTTCACAGAACATTGAGGGACTGCTGAGAAAGAAGTGAAATTCAGAGCAGAGTGTGTGGGAACACCACTGGGTTTTGTGGTGGTTTTAGCATCATGGATATTTCTGTTCCACGACATGTTCTTATCTATAGAACATGTACAATTTTCTTAACTGTAATGCTTAAACTTTGCCCACACAAAATGACTTTTGAGAGTCATATTTGCATTGTCAAAATGTCCCTCCAAGAATGTATTGGCTCATTCTTCAGAAAGTAAAAGCGTCTCAAAAATCAGTAAATCAAAAGGCTGTCAGCAAACCCTGGTTCCATTGGCATCCTTGTGCCATAACACATCCAAAGAGGTGTTTTTCTGATGACTTGGACAAATAAAACACAGCAACAGTGCCTGCTGGTTACTTTTAGAGCAGAAGAGCATGAGAACATGACACAGTTATTTGAAGTTTGGCCTGTCCATGCACTTGGACTGATGAAGTGCTTTTCCTAGCTATATAAAGAAATGAAACAGTGTCTCCTTTCCATGGCTGTTCTCAGGAGTGCTCCAACCCCTGCTGTGATGCTGCAACCTGCAAACTCACACCTGGCTCACAATGTGCTCAAGGACTGTGCTGCAAAAATTGCAAGGTACACAATGCTTTATTAAACTAAATTGTTATTATTCACTAAGATTTTTTAATGTTTGAAAAGAGCTATGCTAGTCCTCTTGACATATTTTCAAATGACATTCACGAGTAAAAGAGCATGTAAGAAGAGAATTTGTCTCCCTACAACCACTAAATGTTCCCAGTTGTCATTGTTCCACACTAGAGCTTCCTCTAGTGTTTAGTTGCAATACTAAGTGTCCTTCCTCTCTGGGCCTAGTTTAAAGTGGCAGGAGCAGAGTGCAGAGCAAAACAGGATGCCTGTGATCTCCCTGAATACTGCAATGGGAGCACTGCCTACTGTCCAGATGATGTTTACATCATGAATGGTTACCCATGCAGCAACAGCAAGGCTTACTGCTACTATGGAGTGTGCCAGAGCTTTGATTCACAGTGTGAATCTATATATGGGAAAGGTATGGTTCTCATTTAATGTTAACCCATTTGTAGTCCCCTGATAGACATTTCCAGTTTTTCTTTTACTTATGTTTTTCAGACAATGAGGTGGCTTACTGAGATTCACTGTTTTTTGTACAGGGGCACGAAAAGCACCTGATATATGCTTTGAAAAAGCAAATATTAAAGGAGATAGGTTTGGAAACTGTGGAATGAAAGGTGGCGTGTACAAGAAATGTCCTGTCCAGTAAGTCACCACCAATCCTAAAACCTTCAATGTAAAAAATACATTCTGTTACAAAGCCTGAAAAGCGAGAGATTTAAAAGTATGTTATCTTGAAATGCAGGCTAAAAGATGGAATGTTTGGTGTGTTTGCACTGATACTGATTTTTATCTGTTCACCTTATCTCTGAGTGTCCTTCATTCCATCCAGGCACAGTCTGTGTGGGAAGCTCCAGTGCACGTCTGTCAGTCTCCAGAACCTTCCCGCCTGGAGTGTTGTCAATAACGCATCCGGGGTTTTGTGCTGGTCCTCTGACTTTGACTTAGGATCAGATATCCCTGATCCTGCTCAAGTTCATGATGGGACAGCCTGTGGAGAGAACAAGGTAAGAGGAATCACAGCAGCATGACAGAACATAGTCCAAATGGAAAGTTCTGAACTTCCAAAAGCATTACCTGGCTCTCTTGTTCATGTGCCATAACAAAATAAAAATCTTTTGAGATCAATACATGCAAACAACTCACTAGCTCTTCAAAAACTGAGGTGCTACATTATCAGTCATTCAAATGACTCCATCAAAGTGCATCCACAGAGTTAAGCAAACCTGAGACAAATAAAGTTATAAAATTCTGAAATACTGAGTGTTATATCAGACCTTTTTCTTAACATGTAAGTGAAAGCTGCAGACTTGTAAACGTATGCACATATAATATATTTATAAAAGGAGGGGATTTTTTAAGTTTTGTGTTTGCAAGACACTAATTACTTGTTCCAGGCCTGTGTAGGTTTTGAATGTGTTGATGCAAGATATCTGGGCTACAGCTGTGATGTAAAGCAGAAGTGTAATAATAATGGGGTGAGTATCTGGTGCTTCATGTCCTGTTTCATGTGCAAATTCCCTGCATTAAAGCAATAACCAGGCAGGTGGCTTTGCTTTTTCCTGATCTATATTAGAAGTTAAATCCACTTTTTTAACTTGTAATTCATGTTGCCAGAACACTGCAAACCTCTCAGCACTAACATGGAGAGGCATTTCTTCTGAATTTCCCAAGGGAATTTCTTAATATTACTGAGCTGGTGAATTGTAAAAGGAAAATATTCCTTTGAGGATGACAGTCTGGTAATTCCTGATTTATATATGTCACTATGAAAAATCAAAATGGAGTCCAAAGGTTGTAAAACTGAGAAGGTCTCTGGACTGTGATTTATTGCAGGCAAATAACACAAATATTAACTTAGAGAGAACTGCCACGGGGTACCAGGATCACTCAGTGGTTTGGGATGTTATGGAGGGGCAGAGCTCATTCCACGTTCATATTTCATGTATTTCTATGCAGAACTACGCAGTATTTCTTGGTTCCACATGCAGTTCCTGGGTGGAACTCCAAATCCACACCAAAGGCTGCGAGTGGCCACTGTCAGGGAGGTGTTGTTTGACTAATCCCTGTGTTGGGGCTGTAGGCGTGTGACACAACGGGCGCTGTCGCTGCCTGACTCATGACTCCGTGTTCTTTGGGCTGTAGGTGTGCAACAACAACGGGAATTGCCACTGCAATCCGGGATGGGCCCCTCCATTCTGTAACCAGTCTGGCTACGGTGGCAGTGTTGACAGTGGTCCAGCTCACATAGGTAGGACGCTGAACATGGCCCTCATTCTGCCCCAGGGACTGATAAAATAATCTGCTAATAACAGTTTCTTTTCAACTGTTTTTTTTTCTACTGTGTGAGACACTTAATCATGGACTGACTTGAAGAGCAAACAGTATTATTTGATAATGAAGTAGCTTTTGCTGGCCTTTACACATGAAATGTTTTCCATCTCTTTGTCTAAAAGCAAAGTTCATATCCGTAGCTTTCTGAGGAAAATCTGTGTTACTTTCTGCGGAACTTTACTGCATTTTACTAAATTTGTACTTTGGGAAAGGGAAAAAATGTTTTGTATTTACTAAAAGTTTAAGAAGGCAAAGCAAACTTGAAGATCAGTTGTAGGTAAGCAAATACAAAATGAATTTGTCTGCTTTAGAATTATTGAAAAAAATTATGGAAAAGGAAAAATGTTGCATATACATAGGGTGGGTAAGGCAGAAAAAACTTGTAATAGTGTAAGTAATCCTACTTTTCTGATTGTAGGATGTTACAAATTTCAGTGAAGTTACTAATTTTAATCTATGACAATTTGAAGGTTGTACTTTTTACAATAGAAAAAACAGTTTAATATTTTAAATTTCATGGTTTCAATTCTTTTTCTCTAGATACATCACTTCGGGATGGGCTGCTGATTTTCTTCTTCCTTGTGCTGCCTGTAGTCATCCTCTCCTCAATGGCAGTAATGAAGCGTGATGCAATAAGGAGAAAACTTTGCAGGAAAAGCAGAGGACAGCACAGGTATTTCCCTTCTTACAGGTGCTGTTCTTACACGTGAGAGGATGCTCCAGGTCAGTGCAGCAAACCAGGTGGATGCCTTATCTACACAAAGAATTCCACACCTCCTAAAAGACAATACTGCCCTGCTAACAGCAGTAGTGGGGAGTTTAACAGCCCATCCCCTGCTCCTTGGTAGTTAAACCCGGTGTACTGGTTTGAGAGCAAAACCAGTGAGAGGCTCCAAGTCAGAAATACAATTTAATAGAAAGAAAAAATAAATGCAATAGTACAAAAGAAACTACTGACAGAATCAGAATACA
>VYZQ01036412.1:662-18925 GCA_013400655.1 Mystacornis crossleyi
TTGCGGCTAAACAGGTCCTTGTTTCTTGGGTTAAGCTCCGTTGTCCTGGATATGAAGATAAGGCAGAAAGGAGGAGGAGGAGGAGGATTGCATGAGTTTTTTAATACTGTGTAATCCTCTCACCTCTGATGGTTTTGTCTCTTTATTCAATGTGTAAGGTTCCTCATCTCCTAAAGGCAGGTGTACCCTGAGTTGGGTGGTGTGAACAAGCCGATTTGTTGCCACAGAACCACTACTGATAAAGGGGAAGAGAAAGGGATTGCCTGAAAATCTACACATCATAAAGCCTAAAAATGTGTCCTCTGATAAAGAAAAAGTCATCCTAGAGCCTGCTGGAAATAACTACCTAAATGTGTGTCTATTTTAATCTTGTAACACTGAGTTTCTGAGAGAAGAAAACAACAGCAGCGAAAGGTGTGATACAGGAGTCCTGATTGGAACAATCCCAGGGTAAACCCAGGCCAGGAGGTTAAGTATTGGAAGTAGATAAATATACAGATCGGTACTTTTAAAATTCTCTGCATCATCTAACAATGAGATTTCTTAATGCAAACTATGTGTCTGCCGCAGAAATGTCTGGATTCGCTAAAAGCTGTACTGAAAAAGAATGGTTTTGCAGATTTAAAAGTGTTACAATTACTGCTTATCTCTTGGCATTCTTATTTAAAAAAAAAACAACAAAACTTAGAGGATTAGAGGAGTCTAAATTAGAGGAGTCCTCTAAGGCAAAAATGACATTATCTGGATGGCATTGCATAAGCTTATTACTAATATCTTATAATTACTGGTTCCAGCAAATATGATCTCTGCTTCATGTTAATGAAGCTGTTTAGATGGATCAGATACCAGCATTTGGGGAAATTGGGGATTTTACTACAATATTTGGATTTTCTGTTTAGTAAAAGGGTTTCACTCAGGGTGATTCACTGCAGGCTAAATCAGGTTGTTTTTTAGTTCTAATTGTCATGTTAGCCTGATCTTTCTCTCCTGAATTACATGTGTTAATAGTCTTTCAAAATTAAAAAGAAAAAACAACAAAAAAGGTCACACATTCAAAAGCCTCTCCCAACCCCTCCAAAACAAACAAAAAACCCAACAAAACCCCCACAAAATCAAAACAGAAACCAAAAAAAGTCAAACCAACAAACAAAACAACCTGAAAAAGAACCAAAAATAAACTCCCAAACCAGCACAACAACAGTGTTTTTCTCTCGTGCTGATGTGTTTTGCATCTGTGTGAGGCATCACTTTGGTGGTTTCCCACCACTTTCTTACCTTTCTCAAGCCAAAACGTCACATAAAAATTGATCCTTGATGCTAAAGTTGGTACGTTTCACATAGTTTCTTATGTAAATCTGTAGAAGCATCCACATTTAAGTCTCCTTGTAATTCTCCACAGTGAGAGTATGACTGAGTGATATTTATCTGGAAGATATTTTGCAAATATTCTGCATAATGGGGACTCATTTGTCTGAAGGTGAGGTTGTTAAGTGCTGCCTGAGTATGTGTGAAATTCAAAAGGCTGTCATTTTATTAACACTGCTTGCTGCAAGGAAAAGATAAAAGCAGAGAGAAAATTTCAAAATGACACCTTGAAACTTTTATCTCTGTTACTGTATGTATTTAGGGCTATCTTGACAGCTCTCATGCAAAATACTGAACCCAAACATTTTTGAAATGGCGTGCTAATGTGCTTTACCTTAAAACAGAGTTTTGCCTTGTAATAGCCACAATATTTACTTAGTAAAATCAAGATGTGATTATGTACTATTCAGAGTGGTTCATTGTGATAACTCAGTGCCATCCTTAGCTGTTGTTATTTGTATGTTACATATAGGCAGAAAGTGATATCCAGTATTCCACGTGTAGAGGTACTCAGTGGAATAAATTTTGTATTTTGTTTTGGTTTTTTTTCAGATTTACAATATGTTGGCTGAAACTGGAGAACTGGAAAATACGTATATAATATACACGGCAGACCATGGTTATCATATTGGGCAATTTGGGCTGGTGAAAGGGAAGTCTATGCCATATGAGTTCGATGTCAGAGTTCCTTTCTATGTCCGAGGACCAAATGTGGAGGCTGGGTCCTTGTAAGTTCTTAGCTATTGTGTGTGTTGTGACCTGAAAACTTCGTGTTCGCATCTGTAATTGTGTTGAGCTGGCAGCCAAATGGAGGCATAAAGTTTGCCCATCCTGCTTATCTTTGGCAGAAAAACGTGTCTACTCAGAAAGCAGAACTGATAGCACAGGCTGGTATAACAAACTCAAGGCCATTCCCTTTTTGCTTGCATGGGTGTGCAGCACAAGCCATGCACTTTTGTGGGTATAGTTCAAAAATCACTTTGAATGATGTCCAATTTGGAAACGCTTACTTGCATTCTTTTGAGGAGTGGAGATTATACACATAACTGTCATTTTAAAGTTAAAAAATATACTGTATAATGCCACAGTAGATATTTCTGAACATTGGAGTCACTTGTTTCAGTTTATAATGAGCTGTTCATATATTATCATCCACAAAATATTCTTCTTGTCTCGTTCTTTGAGACTACGTGTTTAGGGCTGTTTGTTGGATGCACACAAGCATGCAGAGTACGACTGTTAATTGAAATGGTAGCTCTGATCAGCTGAAAAATTAAGTAAATACACTTTCTAAGCAATTATTTTGGAGAGTAAATATTTGCACTTAAGTAATGGTGTTGGACAGAGTGCCATAAATTGCTGCTTAATATTCATATCAGTGTGCATGTTTTAGCGTAATTAACACACACAGTCTTCCACACACAATTTTTTCTTTACTGCAGAGGAATGGATCTAATGTGTAATACGATAGCAAATAGTTTATAAAAAACATCTCATTCTGTATGCTGGTTAAATTCACTGATTCACATTATCTGTAGGCAGAAAAATACTAAATTCTGTAGATATTGCATTGTGTTTCTAATTTATTTTCAGCCGTTTTGCATGTGAAAAAACCAATATCCTCTAAAGAGCGGGGAGGGATTCCTCAGTTGGGATTAAACATACTACCTCAGCACTGAAGAGTTTTGTCTGCAGCAGCTCAGAATTTCAAATGAGCTGGAATAGCCTTCTAAAAACCTTTTCTGTTTCCCTTTGACTGCAGTTTTTGGCCTTCCTGCAGAGTCAGTGCTAACATGGCCCAAGTGACTGAGCTAGTGCTTCTGCAACATATAGTGCTAGAGACCAGCCACACTGTGTCTACTGTAGTTCAAGGATCGTTACACCCCGATATCCATAAAAGCTCTGAAACCTTCCCACTGAATTTTATTTCTCAAAGACTTCCGAAGATGAAGACGTGTTTCTGTTGGAATTGGAATAGTCAGCCTGACAGAGTCTTAACAGAACAGAACTTGTCACAGTAGAGCAAATATGAAGAACAGGATAAAACCCCTTGGAGAGGAAATACATCAGATAATAAATTGATCTTCCCTCTGATTTTCTTTAAATGATAGAACGTCAGTCATCCATATTTTGTGTGAACCTTATGTTTTTCCTGCAGAGTAATTGTCATGACTCCCTTTTAATACCAGGGAAATTTTAATATCAAACACTGCAGCAAGTCATTACTAACCTCTTATTTCTGTTACCAAATATGCTACATCATAATTATTAGTAATTAAAATCAAATCAGGTACATCAATTTAATTCATCACCTATGCTCTTGTCAGTGCCTGTTTGCTTGCTCACTCAAAGATGTAGTAATTTTTAAATAGTGTATCATTAAATAGTGTGAATTTAGCAGCTTTCTTCTGTCCTGTATTTTGAGCTGGAATTCTGCACTGACATTTATTGCAGCCCGTCTGGTTCCATCCTTCCTTTGTGCCTGCTGATCATAACATGGTGATTCTTTATGCTCGCTGCTGCAGAACACTGTTTGTGTAGCAGTATGCTCGTGTTATTTTTTTTCCCCACTTTAAGGAAATTGAGGGCCTGTCATGATTTTTAATCCTTGTTTTTCTAAGAAGTAAGGAAAAGTAATAGCACACGGCTGATAAACAGTATTTATACATGTAATAATTGTGAGTAATTGCACACTCAACTTCAACACTATCATAGACATGGTTGAAATAAGTGTTTAAGGTTCAATGTAATAAACAACCGGGGTGCAGGACATGAAGGAATACTAAGTAAATTTGCTGATGATGCTTAATTGGGAGGAGCTGTCGACCCTCGCAAAGGCAGAGAGGCCCTGCAAAAACACATTGACAAATTAGAGAGATGGGCAATCGTCAACTCTCTGAAGTTTAACAAGGTCAAGTTTTGGAATCGGCACCTGCGACAGGGCAACCCTGGNGGAGCAAGCAGTCGTGGCACTGAACCTGCCAGAGCTCAAGAAATGTTTTGGACAATGCTTTCAGGCGCATGCTGGGATTCTTGTGGCTGTCCTGTGCAAGGCCATGAGTTGACTCAGAGATCCTTGTGGGTTCTTTCCAACTCAGGATACTCTGTGATTCTGTGAACATAAACGAAAAACACTTTGACAAAAGCAGACCTATAGTAAAACCAAGTCACATGAATAAAATTTTTTGGCATTCATTTAGCTACTGAATTCTGGGCTGGATGGATGTGAGTACATGTATCAGCTAGATGCTCTGATATATGAACTCATATTTAGCTGTGACAGTTCAGTGGGNGCTTAATTGGGAGGAGCTGTCGACCCTCGCAAAGGCAGAGAGGCCCTGCAAAAACACATTGACAAATTAGAGAGATGGGCAANAGCTGTATACAACTTCCTTACGAGGGGAAACAAAGGCATAGGCACCAACACCTTCTCTCTGGTGACTAGTGACAGGACCCAAGGGAACAGCATGAAGTTCTGACAGGGGAGGTTTAGGTTGGATATTAGGGAAATGCTCATCTTGTAGAGGATGGTCAGGCACTGGCACAGGCTGCCGGAGCAAGCAGTCGTGGCACTGAACCTGCCAGAGCTCAAGAAATGTTTTGGACAATGCTTTCAGGCGCATGCTGGGATTCTTGTGGCTGTCCTGTGCAAGGCCATGAGTTGACTCAGAGATCCTTGTGGGTTCTTTCCAACTCAGGATACTCTGTGATTCTGTGAACATAAACGAAAAACACTTTGACAAAAGCAGACCTATAGTAAAACCAAGTCACATGAATAAAATTTTTTGGCATTCATTTAGCTACTGAATTCTGGGCTGGATGGATGTGAGTACATGTATCAGCTAGATGCTCTGATATATGAACTCATATTTAGCTGTGACAGTTCAGTGGGTTTGGGGATAGAAGCTATCTGACTACGTGGGAGTTGATGCCAGTGTTTTAACTAAATTTGAAGTCAGTTTGAATTCAGGTGTGCTGTTAACCGTGGTGGCTGAGGAGCATGTGCCATACTCTGCAAAGTACCAGAGGATGGCTATTTGTAAGTTTTTGCAGAACGTGCAATCGTGTGCCCTTTGAAAGATCATTTTAGTTAAAGCTGTTATTTTCTCTCTTTTTTTCTTCATAACTGTTCCCTCTGTGCTGCTTTTTTCTTCATCCCTGTCCTTTTCCTGTCTCACACTGTAAATGAACAGTCACTTTCAGTTATTATTAGTGCCCGGCAATATATTTCTCATGTTCGCTTCAGAACACGCCTACTGCGATAGGAGCTGAGGTACTCATTTCTATACCAGATTTCAAAACAGGTAAAGCATGTGCTACCTGCCAGAGCTACTTTTTAAGAAAGTCGTCAGCATATTTGGTAGTCATTTTGATTTTGTAAGACACCCAAACAGTTTTTCCAATGCTTTTTAAGCTGTCTTTTGCAAAAATTAACTAACTTTCTCTTATGAACTACTTTTCTTTCTCAAAAATGCTCTGTGCTAAAGTTTTAAATATTAGTTGCCTTGAGGTTATGCGACTTATCTATATATTATATGTTGATTCCTATCATGGAAAGGAATCAGATTGTGTCCTCTTTTATTTTCAGATCCTTAGACTCTGTGGAAGCTGGACTTGCCTGGTATTATTGTATGGACTTTAAGTTGTGTTCTCCGATGTTTTTTTTTCAGGAATCCTCACATTGTGTTGAATATTGATCTCGCACCCACAATTCTAGATATCGCTGGGTTGGATATTCCATCTGATATGGATGGTAAATCCATTCTAAAGCTGCTGGATTCTGAGAGACCAGTAAATAGGTAAGAAATGGAAATGTTGCGTGGAAACATGCACATAACAAGTGTTCAGCAGCATGCAGAAAATTTAAAGGAAAATATAATAAAATCACCATCTATCTGAATACATCATTCACTGGAAAGTCTGAAGACTATTTGGCATATACAACTCACTTCAGTCATTTATTTTCATTTTGGCACATTCGTACTCTAGACGTATGGCATATATGGCATCTGTATATACTGAATGTAGTCTGTGTAGAAGTGAGAGGGCTACACGTGAAGGTCTTTAGCTATGTGAGTTATAGGTTTTAAGTATCTCTGTGGCATCATTTGTAGCACAGCATTTCATATTGAATAAATAATAGAATAATTGAAGGTGTTGGTTGTGTATCAGGCTATAATATAAAGACAGGCTAGCAGTAAAAACTGCAGTTATTTAAGACTCTCCATCCGTACTTTCATCGGAAAAAGACTGAGGAAGAGAGTTAGACTGGCTAGAGAATGCTTGCAAGAGAAAATCAGGGAAGGAGAACTATTTGCTTTACAAGTAGTTGGGTGGAGGGAAAGGGGGAAAGGAGCAGCTGCTTTAGAATAAGATACTTTGTGGGTAGATGCAGGTTAAGAGCCCAAATTTGAGCCAGGAAGTCCTGATTTAATTTGTGATCCTATGTGAACAAGGACAATTCAGTTAATCCCTCGTGCCTTAAACATGCTTATGTTGAAGAAGTTGTACTGTGTAAACCGGTAGTGGATTTTGTCCCTGTGAGAAAAATACGGCCTATGGTTTTCAGCAGAGAGGCGTCCATCCGTGCTTCATAGAGCTGAATGCCCACTTGTGCAGATATGCGGCATGTTTCTTGTTGGAATTAGGGGTGGGAGAGAAAACTGGGGCATAACTTGGTTACTGGTTTTGTGAGAATTGCTTCTTTCTCTCCTCGTTTCTTCCTAGGTTTCATTTAAAGAAAAAGATGAAGGTGTGGAGAGACTCGTTCCTAGTGGAAAGAGGGTAAGAAAAGTGTTAATCACAAAGACCAGTCTTTTTAAATAGAAGGGTATTGAATAGCTAAAGCCAGAGTAGCACTCCACCGCAGTCTAAAGCCATTTAGCCGTGCCAGCAGGGACACGGCTGCAGTATGCCTAATGGCAGTGATTGTGTGATTGGAGGGAATGCATGGCCTTTGCCTACGACCCGCATAAATGTGCTGTTGTGGTGGGGGAAGGGGAGTTTACTTGGATTGAGAGATGGGAAGGCATCCCATTTTTCTTTCAGCTGCTGCCCCCCGCCCTCCTGCTTGTATCCTGGGATTATGAACAACCATTCCTCTCTGCATCTTCATCTGCTGGCTATTCCCTCTTCGCCTCTGCCTTAATACATAAATGGGGGCGTGAGGGGTTTGCAAAGTGCAGTCCTGTAGAATGAGATGTGGTCTCTCGATATACTGACTGTTGTCACTGCCTGTCACTCAGGCATGTAACACGCTGTCTTGATTTTATATGTTTTTGTATGCTCCCTGAGAGCATGACACGAATAACTTGTGTGTTATTGGACAGGCTAAATGCTAGTTTTTACTGGGCTATTAAGTTTTGGCTACCAGAGGTGCTATGGACTTGGAAAATAACTGCTCCTCTGATTCTTTTCAGCAAACTGTATTTATATCCTGGAGTTAATAGTAACGTAGAAATATTTTTTTTTCTTTTAAAAAAAGAAAACTTCTGCATAAAAGGGAGAACGAGAAGGTAGATGCCCAAGAAGAAAACTTTCTACCCAAGTACCAGCGTGTGAAAGATCTCTGTCAGCGAGCTGAGTATCAAACAGCTTGTGAACAGCTTGGCCAGGTAGGACATTGTTACTCCAGACTGTAAGTAAGCAGTTGTAATTGGGCTAAGCTCAACACGTTCATTGTGTCAATGTCCTTCACCTCATCATCAGTGCCAGTGGATAAATCCAATGGCTCATTCTGTGGCCTTTGCTCAAAGCTTTATTACAGCATTTATGAGATTGACTGTCAGTCAGGAAATTGCTGATTCAAGTGTTCTGCATTGATTCCTGACGACCGTTAAGAAAACCGGCTAGGCTATTGTAATGTTTTATTCCCCAAAGAGAACGTGGTTTGGGATTCATTAGCGATGAGAAGCTGCAATGTACCTAACGGAGTGGCCTTCTTGAAATACGTACAGCTTGCTTTGCTTTGAATTCTCCTTTCAATTTGTTTTGTAGTTTTTACTTGGAATTACATATAGTAATGGGAAACTAACATTCTATTAACTCAATATTTATACCTCCTCTTAACAAAAACACACTGGGAAAACATACGCACAATTATGACTGGAGGCGGTCTGCGTGTATGTAGGCATAAACCTCACGGATTGTGTGTCATTTCCCTTATTGCACAACTGTTCTGGGCACGTATGACAATATATTCACTTTAGATACAAGTTACACAGAAGAAATTAATGGGAAAAAAAATTAGGGTAGTGTCAATACAATCTTGACACGCATAGGAGAGGATTTTGCAAATTTACCAGAGCAGTGCAAAGGCATAGCATAGCTATCTCCAGAGAATTTACACTCTTGGCAAAATTGACTCTGTGTCATTGCTCTTTCATCCAGGTATGGGTCAGAGAGCCCTTTTCCAAGGACTGTAACACATTCTGTGGACAAAGGGGTGAAGGTAAATGGGTCCACATGCTAGTGTGTCTGTTACTACGCTGGCATTACCTCATATGCCGGCGGCCCAGAGGGCTGTCAAGAGAAGGTAGTCTGTGGAATATAACTTCTTGCAGACAGGATATGACTTACCAAGGCTATAGTCAGTAATGGGCTTCTTAGGCTGCAGTATTTCATTTTTTGCTGTCAAAGGCCACACTCTCTACTTCTGGCTCTACTGATCGTGTAGTTCAGTGCACCTGTGAAAATGGGTGCGTTGTTCCTTAGGTGTTTGGATCCAGTTTATATGTATAAGAATTTTCCAGATGTTCTTTTCCTCCTCTGGCTTCTATGTCAGATTTAGTATACAGAACGATTATAATGTCCTGTTCTTCCTAAAAATACTAAACTTAAAGGAATACTATATGCAGTAGCTTATTGTCATCAGAAGTCTTGAGCTGAAATTTTAGTTGAATTGGAGCAATCCATTGTTTTATGAATTTGCAATGTTATTTGAGGAACCGGAGGGAAAGTTAGTTTCTACTACAGCATCATCCAGTAAGTAGTATGGGGAAATACAGCTTTTCTTTTTCTATCACTATTTTCTCTTCAAGAGATGTTTTTTGTCTTTGTCCTCCCAGTTATTTTGAACATTACTGTAAGAACAGAGGAAAGAGACTTTCCAAGTCCGTGTTGTCACCGAGTCTTTGTCTTTGCATAAAGTAACCCAGCTACATTCAGGCTTTCTTACTCTACCACATGTCTCAGTTGTGGAAGAAAGGGGGAAGGCCCTGTAATGTCTACACACATTCATAGGCTTATGTTTTCTTCCATGGATGATAAAATACCTGTGACCTCTTTAAGAAGCGGGTATAAAATGTCAACTCCGTAGTCAAAATTACCAATAAATTTCAAAGTATAGATGTGCTAATAAGAGATGCTTGTGCTGCATCCTTATTGTCAGGAGACAGGGAGGAGAAGAATTGTTTTGAGCAGTTCAGTCAGGCCTAATTGGAAGTGATAGGATGAAATTGAGCAAAAAAAGAAGTTTACGTTGGACATGAGGAAAAATTGCCAAACGATCGAGTCAGTTAAAGTCTGTGAAGGGCTCTCAAGGGAGTCTCAATCCATCTAACCCCTACTCTAGAAAACATGTCCTAGTTGTCTGTCTAGACAATAGGACTAGTGCTTATTTGAGGATATTGTGTCTAAATATGGGTGCACCCAAAAATCTCTTCAGAGTGAAGCAAGACTTAACTTCTCAAATGACGAATGGGTGTTGTCTGTTTGCTGGTGCTGTTCACAGCTCTGCATAGAAAGTAGAATGAGCCCAAATTAATAACATACCACGGCCTTGGGGAGTTGATGTTGTGCAGATGCAATTGTTATTTAGCAGATGTCTTCTGATGCTGCAGTACACTCTATTTAACAGTACCTGGAGTATTCAGTTCAAAAAGTGAATTTTCGTATCCTGGTGCAAAGATAGGGACACGTGTGAGTCAGAATTAGTTGAAAGCTTGCTGAAGTCATTAGGACTATTTCTTTTGACTTAAACAAGTTTTGGGCACCTGCTATTCCATGCACAGAGAAATCTGAGCAGTCCCAGGCAATGTGAAGTGTGAACAGGAGACAAGAAGCACAAATCGAGGACAAAGACTCAGAAGGGGAGTGAAGGACAAGAGACAAGGACAGAGCTTAAAGGAGAGGTAACGAAAGGAGAGGTAAATAAAGCTTTGAATGTGAGATGGAGAATTTGAAATTCTGCTTTGTGAGCGTGCAAGTTTGTGAGTACAGGTCTATTGCCACAAAATGATCTTTGCAAATCTCTGTCACCCTCCTTAACCTATAATCGTTTTGATAAGAGAGTACCAAGATCATGGTGATGAGGCTATTCACGGTGCCTAAAACCTTGTTTCACAGTCCATTATGTGGAATTTTTTTTTGCACCACTAATATATGTAAATTCTTCTGAGATCAATGGGAATCTGTGTGTTGCCATGTTTTCTTTTTCAGTTATTAAGGTTTGGTCTCTGTTAGTTATTTGCATCCAGCAAAGGGTGACTGTAGAATCAGATGAAAGAGCAGCTCAGCATTTATATTCAAGGATTTAAAAGAGATGAGCTCTTCCCACATGAAATAAAAAAACATTTATCCTGCTACCTAATGGCTTCCACACAGATTTTTTCTTTTCAGTGTAGTCTTGCCTTTCATTCAGAGCTGCCTGGTGAGTGGAAGCTGACCCACTTTTATCTGGTAGCCTGCATTAATGTGCTTTTGTGGAAGCCAATTATGATACCAGCACTGCTCTGTAGAGTGTTCCTAGCAACCCCACAGTATCATTAACAACAGCTGCACAAAATCTCCGTCTAAGTAAGTTGCCAGTTCTGTGCACATCTGATAAACGTGCAATACCTGCAGCAGTGCTGCTTGCTATCGGGAATCTATGCTGTACCTGTAAAAAACTCCCAAAATTAAAAGAGAGTGATTTTTTTCTTTAGCAGGACCTAATTTTTTCTTTAGCAGCATAGTACAATAATACTGCTAACTCATGAAGAGAAATAGTTGCCTCATTTCACATTACTTCCTTTTCAAATACATTTTATTTTCAGAGCTTTATTTACATGCAAATCTGATACAGTAGAAATTGCCTTTAAATAGAATTAAAGGTACCATTTTGTATGGCAGTTTTCACAGGAGAACATTCAAAGTGCAAGCGTTAGCACTTTGTTTCTTTCAGGTGTTCTGCAAATGAAAGGTTTGACATAGTCTTCCCTCCAATTGCTTTGTACTATACCAGGATCATGAAGGGATATTCTCTTTTGTAACTGGCCTGAAGATACCATAAGTAAAAGCATGCTGCTTACTCTCTTGGTGCCCCCAGTTCTCTCACATCCCATGGCATACCAGTGATGAAAACTATTCTGGTCAGTGTGTGCCTTCCTTAGCAGTTCAGAAATGGCACCTACACGTCATATTCCTGATTCTGCCACAGTCGTTATTGGCCATTGTTTAGTGCCAAGGGAGGAGCAATAGAAAAAAATTGCTTATATTTTGTCTTTTTTCTGAGGCCACTGTAGCTTGAGGTTGTATCAACCAGACCTAGGAAACGGGGTCATGTTTTGGAAGGAATTTTTTTAAAAATTGGAAAGAAAGTTTTGGGTCGGTCTATCTTTTGTGGTTTATTGGTACTTTCGTAGCTAGCAGAGATATAACAGGGGTTATGAAAGAATTTAAGTTCTGTTGATAAGTGACGTATATGAAGCCAGCTAGAGTCCAGATAACTTCAACAGCCCTTTTGCCAGATCTTTGGAGTTCCTGAATTTCAGAAGTTGCACATGATCAACTTTCAGGATTGAATTCTTAATCTGTGATTGCAGCAAGAAATGACTTGCTGATAACTTCATACATTAAAAATTTTATCAGCCCTGGAAATGATAAAATTAGGAGGCAACAAACCATGAAAATTAAAATCATGATGATTTATTAAGACTATTATCTGAGGATTGTATTCCTTATGAGGAACTGTAATTAACAAAACTTTTCCTTCTCAAGCTAGAAGTAGCCTATGTTGATTTTCAGAGGCTGTTTTACGTATGGGATTTTTTTGCTTGTTGCTTCACAAACTCAGGAAATTTGCATTTCTGGATAAGAGATTTTGTAACTCCCTGTCATTACAGTATTGGCTGTTGTAAGTAGCTTTCTAAAATTGACACCAACATTTAATAAAAACCTCAGCTTTTAAAAATATCCTGATATGGGTAGTGGTGTACTTTAGCTAAAAGACTACTGGAGGTCAGGAAACTGGCTTCAGTCTCAGTGCCGTTAGAGGCTCAGTGTGAAACCTCAGACAAATCAACTCCCCTTTTGGTGCTGCTGTTTCTTCCCTTCACAGCTAATGTAATTTCTGCGAAGACTGCACTCAGTCCTTAGCTTGTGCAGTGCCTAACGCAGCAGCTGGGACCATTTGATACCACGATCCAATTATTATATTAATAATAAATGAATTGCAGAATTGTAAGCTTAAAATTAGCTGAATACCTGATTCTTCATTTGTGTGCTAGTTGCGATGGTCCCACCTGTTGCGTGTCAGCTACAGTTTGTTGTAGCATTACAAAACCCTCAAAATATTCTTTCAATAAATTCTTCATCTATCTTACAAGTAGTGCATGACAACTGAAATTGAGCTGAGAGTTCAGAGGTCTGAATCTCCAAAAATCATGAGTCAGTGTAATGAAATTAAGTTGCACTGGAATGAAAACCAGGCTGTGGTCTTCATTTATATACTGATAACATGAAGTAGAGGAAACCAGACTTAATCTTTTGCCAGTAGATGAGCGAGAAGAAGGTACCAGGAGAAGGGGTGAACCCAACAAAAATGTTAAGATGTTAAGGAAGAACTAAGGAACTGGGGAATACCTGTTGGGAAGAACTAAGGAACTGGGCATAATCAGTTAAAAAAATAGGTGAGAAGAGAGAGGTCTGACTGCCTGAATCAGAGAGATGTTACGAAGAAGACATGAACCGATTACTTTAAGTCATCTAAAACAGAGAAGTATTTGCCAACAATGGCAAATACCAGTTGTCTGTTCCCTGAACCTCGTACCATCTGAGCAGTAGGACAAGCTGCCAGCAAAAGCAGCGGAACAACCTCTTGCAGAGTAGGGTGTTGTGTGTCTCTCTGGATTTTGCTGGTTTGTCCTCATTAGCGCAATGGAAAATAACACAAGGAGCAAACCACAGCAGAGAAGAGCTAACTAAACTGTAACTGTACTGTTTCATAAAAGGATAAAAATATATCCTGACTACTCATGAATCAATTAGGCTAGAAGTTACAATATTTCTAGCCATTAAAGCAGTTTGTTTGTAGCTCACCATCTAATGTGGCAGCAACACTGGATTCAGAAAGCATCTGCATAAATTAAAGAGAACAGATATTACTGATGTGTTTTTCTCAGGTTGTTGGCAAAGACAGAAGACTTTATTATCCTGTAGAAACTTGGATTCCTCGAGCTGTTAGGAAACCTTGCTGGCAGCTCAGGGATCAAACTGTTTCACTTTTTACTTTTCTGTAAAATAGGATGGAATCTCTTTGGCTTAAAACAAAACCAACCAGCTGCTGAGACACAGAATGGTGAATTACGGCTCAGCTCTGAAAGATATGTGTTTCAATGGAATATTTTCTTAGCAAGGCTTATATGATTGGCTGTTTTTCCCCAAAGAAAGCAGTGTCAATTGAGAGACACTCACTGAGGGAAATGACTGAATTGTAGGAAAAAATCCTACAGGGAAAGTCATGGCTATTTATTTCTGATTGGGGCCTCAGATAATGACTTTGAATTAACATCTGTGATTGCTGTAATGGTAAGAAGACTTTGATGCACCATAGTGCAAAACCCACTTTGTGGTGATAAGGGCTGTGAAGGAAATAATAGATTTTTAACACACAGAAAAATGCAATATGCCTTTTTCTGGTAATGGGGCATTTGCATGTTCAAGGTAAATAGTATTACTGGAAGGGAGCAAGGCATCTGGTCAGTCTACAACTGCTGCCATTAAGATTCGTGTTTCATAGATACTGAAGTCCTAATTTAGACTCGGATACATACAGCAGATAGTTTGGGCTCGAGAGAACATGTGACAAACTGTGGTTTGTTTTTTTTCTTCCTTTGCAGTGTTCATTTGAACAAGATTTCTGTTCACTTCCACTGACTTGTCTATGAAACTAATAAAGCCCAGACTTTGGTGCTTTGCAAGCAAATAGCTGGATAGCATGAGTTGTGCAATGGGAAGTGGGATAGGGGATGAAGCAGAAGCATCAGAACAAGCTTAGCACAGCTGGTGACAGAAGGCATGAACACAGCAGCTAGTTTGGCCTGAGGATGGTGAGAAATCTCCAGCTGGAACAGCTTTTATGTTTAAAGGAGGTGTCTGGAAAGTTTTGTACAATGTGAGCTCGATGGACTTCAGGATATGTTGCAAAAACCATTTATGTGATGGCTTGAGTAGCTGTTCTGCCAGGCTCTGCAGGAGGAAAGTAAGGCTCTTCCTTTGGAATTGTGGTATGAGCTGGGATGAAGATTGTGGAGCAGTCTGGGCTTTCCACTGAGTTTTGATTGGTGTCAAACTCCTCCCCCCTCTTTCAGAACTTTCTGCTTTTTCAGGTGTTACAAGCTATAGGTCTTGATTTAGGAACATACCATTTTTCCTAATGAAGAAAATATCTGAAAAGTTTGGTGAACTAAGGGCTTTTAGTTTTCTTGACAGTTGAGTTAATCCACTATTTATAGATAATTACCTTTTGCTGCTGGATGGTTATCATGTCTACCTATGAGCCAAAGTATCTCTGGGGCTGAACTCTGGAGTTCTTCGTATAGAGATTTAATAATTTAAGTGATTATCTCTTAAAAAATACTTTAGTTGCTTCCAGAGTTTTCCACAGGTATGTGCATGATCACAGAATTGCATAATGGGAAAGGCTGGAAAGGACCACGTGGGTCATCTCTTCCAACCTCCCTGCTCAGGCAGGGTCATCCTAGAGCACATGGTACAGGACTATGTCCAGATGTTTCTGGAATATCTCCAGGGATATTCTCTACACCCTCTCTGGTCAGTACGTTCCAGTGTTCAGTCATCTACACTGTTAAGAAGTTCTTCCTCAAATTCAAGTGAAACTTCCTGTGCATCAGTTTCAGCCCATTGCCTCTTGTCCTACTGGCAGCACTGAGCAGAGCCTGGTGCATCCTCTGACACCTCCCTGCATACACAGACAGACGTGGATGAGGTCCCCTCTCCTCCAGCCTGAATAGGCCCAGCTCCCTCAGCCTTTCCTCGGCAGGGAGGTGCTCCAGTCCCTTCACCTCCACAGCCTCTGCTGGACCTGCTGCAGGAGCTTCATGTTTCTCTTGCTCTGAGGAGCCCAGAACTGGACACAGCACTCCAGATGTGCCTCACTAGGGCTGAGTAGAGGGGCAGGATCAGCTCCCTGACCTGCTGACAATGCACTCCAGGACACCAGTGGCACTCTCGGCCCCCAAGACACACTGCTGACTCATGGACAACTTACTGTCCACCAGGACCCTCCCGGTCCTTTTCCACAGAGCAGATGGTATACTGTGCACTGGAAAGCAATTTAAAGTGCCAGAATTAACCGTGTTTAAAGCTTCTTAACTGTTAAGCAGAGGTTTCCACATTTTTCTTGCAATTCCTGCCCTTTTCCCCTAAGTTTGAAAGCATCCTGTGGAAATGACTACAGCTGATAGAGCCATGATATCAACCTAGAGAACTTGCATTTGGACCTACAAGCAGACCAAGAGTGTGCTGTTGAATCCCAAACATATTCACACACATGCCCATATCTGTTTTGGAGAACACAGTAAAAGCTTGAGACTTTCCTTCCCCCTGCTCCCTGCCCCGACCATGTTTCCCATGCTTGCTTCTAATGTAATTTATGTAGCTCTGCACTGCAGTCATTCAGCAGTGGAGCCTGTTAATTTCTACAATGTGCCCTTCAGCAAAGTCTTTGAGATGTTTTCACTGTAGCATACAGCTGCACCAAAAATTAAAGAATTTTTTCCAGTTCACCTGGAGGGGAAAAATGAGCATCACTGTCTTGACAAGAGATGAAAGAAATAGAGAAAAAGTATTTTTTGGCCACACATCAGAGTACCTGCAGTAATTCTCATCTTGCCCTCTGTTGCACTTGCCCTCTGCTGAAACTTCGTTTTTCATGTATTAAAACATACCTAGAGCATAGAGCTCAACTGAGCAGAAAATGCAGTTGATTTATATTCAGATGAAATGGGAAACAGCAACAAACATTTTTATATCTCTTTTAGTTGTGAAAGAAAGCATTGCTTATTCTAGTAAAATAACTTATAGTTCAAACCTCAGTCTGTACATCAATCAGTATTAGGCATTTATGAAAGTAAGAGAGCAATTTGTTCTTCAGATGTTAATTCTTTACTGTATCTAGGTAAATGTGTACTGCTTTACAGATGAAGATAGTCATGCAAAAGTCTTATTGTCATATCTCTCTTTGATTTCCTGTGATTTGTTGTGCTGAAAGTTAAGCTGGGTTTATCTGCATCAGAGCAAGGCTTGGGCTGTACAGGACGTTGAACACAGATGCCGTTCAGGAGACTTGGCATCCAGGTGTCTGAGGAAATCAGTGGGCACACCATAAAACTGATCATTTTTAAATTGAGAGGTTCTGCCACAGAGATAGGTAAATGTACTGTAACTGGCCACTTTACTTTTGACTCCTTTTAAAGTCTGATAATAAAAGCACAGTGAACTTGTTTTCTTACTTGTTTGCTGTCCTGCAAACGGTGGAGTGAATTTCAATGGAAAAATGTAGGCTTTTTTGTCCCAGCCTTTGCACACCTTGCTGTGGAAATTGAAGTGGCTGAGTCTCCCTTGTAGAGCTGCAGGCTCCTGTAAAATATCATCTTCCTTGGAAGATGCTGTTGTTTTTACTTCTGTCTTTTTATTTGGAAAATTCTCAATATTCCAGTGAGTCCTGGAGGCACAAGCTTATAGGATTTTGTAATAGGGAAGAAGAGGAACTATTCTCAAGACTCAACATGAAGCTGAGTGTTTCTGAGAAAGTTTATTTAAAGCAGTAGCAACTGCTACTGTGAGGGTTTTTTTAATGTGTCTTAAGGCGTCTGTAGCTAGTAAAGTGTTGATAAATTAAGGAGTAGGTGAAATAATTTTGTGAGGTACCTGGGAACTGGATGGAACTTCTGTGCCAGGTTGAAGGCAGCTAAACTCCCTTGCCCTTGGTACAGCTCTGACAGCAGCACAAAGGGAACTGTGAGCAAGTTACTTCAGGTTTTGAGTAGCAGTGAATTGGTGATCTAGTTTGAGTGCAAGAGGGAGGGGTTTCTCACTTCAGAGACATCCAGTGCACCTCACCATTACAAGTCAAGCCCAAGGGTCTTGAATGGAAAAAGTTATTATGAGAACCACTCAACCTGGAAATAAACTCTTGCAGCTAAGGAATTCCTCGGCTGATCTGACCCTTTTAAAGGTCATTGAAGAGAGACGGGCGCTTTTGCAGAGCAGTCCTGGAAAACAGTTCATCCCCAGAGGTGTTCAAGGACAGGTCGGATGGAGCTCAGAACAACCTGATATAGTGAAAGGTGTCCCTGCGTATGGCAGGGGGTTGGAAGAGATGGTCTTTAAGGTCCCTTCCAACCCAGAGCAGTATGTGATTATCTGGAGAGCTTCCATAAAGCTGGAAGGTTTTGGTCCCACTGCTCTGAGGGTTATAAATATAATAAGACTGTCAGGATTAGGATACGGCTTGAATGTCCTTGGTTTATGCCACAGTTACACTTCTGGAAGTTGTCACTTGCCACCTCCATGTTTTTAGCTGTAGTATTGATTTTTTTTTAAGAAATTTCAATTGTTCTGCCTGTAAGAAGCAAAATCAGAAACAAATGCAAGGGTGATGCCTTTCCCTGGGCTTA